>VFFE01007639.1:1094174-1329765 GCA_008921705.1 Burhinus oedicnemus | reverse complement strand
TGTGACCCCTCTACGCTTTTCCGCTTCCGACCCTCCAACGGGGCAAGTAACAAATTTGGCTGGCCTTGGTTGTTATAGCAATAAGTCTAAGCAAGAGCCTCTCTGCATACCGTTCCTTGGCCTCAGTTATAAACATGGGTCTTATCACTCTGAGAGCGAACAGTTTTCTGCACAACATGCTGTTAATTTCAGCAGTTAGAAGAGGCCTAGCTAAAAAGAAAAGTTACTGAACAAAAATTGGTCCTGTTTTACCTCAAACCAGGACAGCAACTTAGTTCTCTGAGAGCAGGAGCGTTAAACCCAACCCTTGGGGTGCTGCAGAGAACACGGCAGGTCTTCGGCAGCGACGAGCTCCTGCCTCCTCGCTGGAGGGTGGGCCAAAACCCTGAGCAGTCCGTTCCAGCTCAGATCAAAAAAATTTGCATGTGTTAACCACCAACAGGAAGCAGTGTGGCTAGCAGATAGTGATATTTCAGGTGGAATTACATAAAACCTGCCTATATATCGCTACATTCACGAAGGTACAAGGCAGCGTGACTGCTCTGGCTCAGGGGAGCGTTAGATCGATTTGCGAGGACCAGCAAGGTATGTTGAAATTAATAAAGTGAACCTCAAACAGTCTACACCAGTTAAAAATTCAAGTGATTTCTACTCTGATACAAAGAACGAAAGGAGTTACTAGCAAAGATGCTTTTAATTTCCAGGGGAGGCCAGTGCCTCGACGATGTGGGACAACAACGCTTGGATTTTCTTTTATGACAACAGTACCGAAGGAGAACCTCCCTTCTTAATCCAGGATTTTATCCATGCCTTCCAACCGCATGCCAAACTTATCATCATGCTGAGAGACCCGGTTGAAAGGTAAGCAAGGATCACATTGCTAAAATATGCAAGAATAATTTCTTACTATAATAATTTTATTCACTCTAGCTCTCTTGGATGCAAATAAATATTCACATGGTATTTGACAGAGTTACTTGATTTATGGTGAGAGCTGCCAAGGGGTTTTGTTCTGTGCGTTTGGGCATATGTAATTGTGATAGTGTTCTGAAGAGGGGCATGTGAGTGTAAATGCCACAGTGAGTGCCGTGTACGGACACTTGAGCTACTCTGGAAAAAAAAATAAAATTATATGTTGCCAAATGCAATACAACTCCATTACCTGAGCCAATATGCCCCGCTTCCCAGCAGAGCCTGCTAGACTGAGTATGGCACTGCATTTACATGTCTCGGCATAACTGGCTCTGTGAAATTCTTCAATTCGTGTTAAATAATAAGGTTTATGTCTTCAAGGGGTACACCATTCAAAATAATTACAAGATTGCAAATAGCTCCAGAGTCAGTGAACGATACAAACTTTTTCTAATCTTAAAAATGTTTGGTGCAACATTCACATAAAGCACAATTTTAGTGTGCACAGCTAACAGCTGCTTAGGAGTTCGTCCTTGGTCTTCCTCACTGTGTCTGCAGAGGAAGGGCTCTACTTGTGCAGAGCTGGGGGCTGGATGGTTCCCAGTTGTGTCAGCCACCAACGGCCTTCTTGCCACCTGCCTTTCACTTTTTCTCTCCGATCTTCCTACAGAATTCTAGGGCGTCACTTTCCACTGTCCTCTGAAGGAGGAGATAACAATGAGGGTCACGGGGAGGAGTGGAGGGGATGGAAGCAGAGTCCAAAAGGACCAGACCAAGGGGGTGTGAATTCCTTCTCTGTGTAGCTCTGTAGGGATACGCAGGATACTTAGAGCCAGGTCAGCACTCAAGGGCAAAGCCAAGAAACACCCAGGAAAGAGGAGAGGGGGATGCGGATAGTGATGGGGACCAGGCTCTGGCGAGGGCTTGGGCACTGGGAGAAGGGCAGGCATGGGGTGCAGCCGCCCAGAGCGATTTGGCAGCAGGAAGGGACGGGTGGTCCTTGACAAGCTTCCCTGATGGTAGGGCTTGGCAGGGCACAGCTACCCGCGAGAGGCAGAACTGTGCGAGTGCTTCCCATCTCCTGTGTCAAGAAATACAGTTCTCAACTTTGAACGGCATCTTCTGACCTCAGGATTTAAGAGATGGTAATTTTACGCGAGAGAGCTGGCTGAAGTCGCTTCCTCATGCAAATTACCGACAAATTCCCCAATTGCTTTAACCACCCTCTGTAATGGGGGTGTAGCTCTCTGCCAGCTTTAATAAGGGTGAGATAAGAAGTCAGCCTCATCTCCCTTATTGTATTTATGATAAATTGGTTTCTTTTTGTTTACAATTCCGTATGCCTTTGTGAGTGTTAGCTCATCTCAACCTCAGGTGCAAAAGCAACCGTGGCAGAAGGGGCAGCCTGGGCAGCTCCATCGGGGATGCAGGGCAGCAGGGCAGTGACCCTGCAGTAGCCAGGAGGACGTGGGTGCTGCACAGGGTCTGGTCTAACCTGCACAGGGTCTGGTCTATCCCCCAGTGGGGGATATCTGGAGGCAAGCAAGGTTTGTCATGGTGGGTGTCACTGGCATCATTATTTCATTGTAATGGATGGTGATTGAGAGTAATGACTTCAGGTAGCCAGAACAGCTGAAATCCTAATCGGTAAAGGTTTTATTTCCAGGCAGATGTCCCCAGAATTAAAAACAGATGGAAAGAAATATAGAAAAATCTCAATTGCCCTGCGGAGGGAGAACTTGTCTTCAAGAACATAGTTTTCCATAAGATGTCAGCAAGTCTTAAAAACGATGCGTTTATTTTAATGGATGATTAGAAATACTAAGCAGTCGTATTAAACCTTTTTAAGTAAAATTGCAGCCAGGCCTATGCCGTACCTGATGCCTGCTGGCTGATTTCCCCCGGCATGAAGCTTTTCACCTCCTCTGCCAGGAGTAGTCAGCCCTGCCTCCCCTGGGACAAGCTGGGCAAGCTCAAGTCTTGTTGATGTACATACTTTTCTGCAAGCAGGAGGTACTGCTGTGTGTGCCTAATTGAGTTGAAGTCGGCTGACTTTGTCCCTTCGCTTCTCCCTAGCTCGTCCTCGTACCCTGAGCTGGGGGGTGGCTCTTTGGTGGGCGCAGCATGAGGGACCCAAGGTCTACCATTGCGGAGGGAGAGGACACACGTGTTGCTGTGGTTGTGGTCCTCGAGCACTGGTGGGCATCACTTTGAAATAGGCTGCCTGGTCAGTACCCCGCCTCTGCTCTGAGATGGACTTTTTGTGTTTAGAGGAAACTGTCTCAACTGCATTTACCACACTGGGAAGAACTGGACAAAAATCAGAGTCTTTGTCATTCTTAGTTGGTGACTCCTACAGATAGTACTGGGTGCCTCTGCCTCATCTTCTATAGTTTGCTGGGATTTTTCTTCCAAAAAGCGTGTAAAAAAATTGAATTAAAGGCATACTGCACCAAATGTATCTCTTTCCTTCCTTTTCAAATGAACAGAGAGTCTTCATTTGTTTCATATGGGAATTAAAATCCTGTTTTTGCAAAACACTAACATAAATAATGAGTGCAGAGGGGCTATTCCTGTGCTTAAGTGCTTTGCTGGATTAGGGCCTAAACTTTCTAAATTAAATGATGAATTTTTAAGTACCTGTGGAACTCTAGGGAAGTTAAAAAATAAATAAAGCAAGTGCAATACAAAAGGTTACTGCAGCAATAAAATGAGACCTAAATAAATTGATTTTTTAAGGTAATTTCTTAGAAACTTGTGTTTTTTGAAAGAGGCCTAAAGTTATCTAGGATTTCTGGAATTGTGTCAAGAGGTGGGTGCTATGGAGGCATAACATTTTTGCTGCAAACACACTCGGGGAAGTGACTCCTCAAACGTTACAAAGCTGTCTCCAAAATCCTGCAGTATGGTTGGGGTTCTGGTCGCAGTTTCTAAGCCTAGTTATGAAAGAAAATTAAATTACCATGTTCAGCGGATGATTCACAATCTAATATTTATGCCATGTCAGAGCATTTCCTTTGTCTTTTTGAAGCATGTATATCTTGGAAAAGTTTAATCAAGGTTTCAGGGATTAATGCTAAAGTAGATATTGTATTACCTGTAGATCTTGGGTTGTTTCCCCTCCACCACCACCCAAACGGACTTGAGTGTAGATAATCTTTTTTGAAGTGATGTTAAGCAATTGTAAAACTTGTGCTAAAAATGTGCAATGAGGGGATACTCCTCTGCTGTAACTTTGAGAAATTCCCCTTGCTGGTGGCTCTTGCTCACAGTAGCAGCTGAGGCAGGGGCTCTGCTTGCCTGCAAGCTGCCAACGCACGTGGGGCCACCTCCTGCTGTCCCCAGCGCAGAGGTGGGACTGCGCGGGGAATGCGGCACTACGGACTGAAGCACAACTGTGAACCATTCGCCTAGCTGTCATATTTCAGCTTAAAAAAAACAAGGGGTGGAATGCTGTAAATCGAGAGGTTTTGATGGAAAGTCAACACAGAAACAATATAGGATTGGAGGCAGAGCTTTCTGCCAGAACTAGGAAAGCTGGGCTTTTCCCTGGTTTTGATAATGGCCAGCTTGGTAAACGCATAAAAATGACTCTTTCTAACCCATCCCATTCCTCTGTTAGTTTTGATTTCAACTTAAACTTTTGAGATAAGGACTGTTTCTACCCATGGCAGTGTGGAGAACCAAATACAGAGGGATACCAATGTCATCTGAGCCCAGTTCTGCCTTTCATAGGTAACACATATTTAAAGTATATACATTTGAAAAATTTGCCTGCAGGAGAAAATATTGACTCACACAATTACTAGGGTCAGGTTCTCAAGGGATGCTGACCTTGAAAGCGGGGGTGATGTTTAGCATCTCCCTGGAGTGGATGTTACTCTGAGCCAAAACTCATCAGAACGAACAGAAAACGCGTCGCTGGCTGAACAGGCTGTTGGTGGGGCAATGTTACACGTGTGCACCCTTTCCCTCGATTCATGTAATTGTTTGCCATTTTCATGTAAATAAACCTTCTTTCATTTCCTCCACCATTCACTTCCACGTATCTCATTGGCAGATTGTACTCCGATTATCTGTACTTTGCAAGTGCTAATAAATCTGCGGAAGATTTTCACGAAAAAGTGGCAGAATCACTGCAGCTGTTTGAAAATTGCATGCTGGATTACTCACTGAGAGCCTGTGTCTACAACAACACCCTGAACAATGCCATGCCCGTACGTATTTCTAAGAACGTTTGATTCCTTGCTCGTTTAATGGTACGTTGGCTCGAGGTTATTAAAATACCAAAACACTGTGCAAATAAGCAGCAAGAAATAAAAGTTTCTCCCTTTTCATTTGGAAAGCGGATGACATAAAAATATACGTAAGCATGTAAAAGCTGATGTACTGGCTCAGCTGTCTCCTCAGTCTGTTCCCTGATGAATGCCAACGGTAATAATACAGTCTTCCTATTGTGCAAGCGTATGGAGAGCACATTTAGTGAAGATTACAGTTTAATGTGTAAGCTTTTTGCAGATCTCTCCAAAAAGTAGCTCTGGCAAGGATCTTCGTGGTACGAAATTGCCTCAAAATCAGAATAAATTATGTATTCTTTCTCAAGAAAAGGCTACTAGATAAAACCTTTCTTTTTTTTTTTAAGATTGTGCACATCAGAAAATGATAAAAGGAAATACAGAAACGGCTGGCAGGGGAATGGATAAGTATTACAGGCTCAGTATTCCAAAATTCACATTTTTAGTGTAGAACTAACTTCAAATTTTGCTTGAAGGGGGAGAATAAGATGGAAGAGATTCACTTGAAGTATCAGGGCTGGCCAGTTTGCCGTTCAATCCTATTTTATTTGCTCGGGCTGTAAAGGACTCAGAGGGAATACTTCCCTCCTTTGTCTTGGGGATGAAGTTATTGCCTCCTCCGCTCCATAAAATAACCGTAGCAGAGTGTATTGCACAGGCCTGAGCCCCGCAGCAGTAGGACAAACAGGACATTCCTCTCGCTTACCTTGGCAGGGAGACTGGAGCTGCTGGTCCTTGATGATAGCCTCCAGGACCTCCACAGCCACGAGCTGCTGCCGGGCAGTATCACAGCACGTTCCAACCATCCGCTTGCACAAACGCATTTCTTCCAGCGTAGGGAGAGAAGGGCAGAGAGAGAACCTAAAGGAAAGATTTTCCTCTTATCTTCATCCTCAGGGTGCCGAACCAATCTTTATTTGTTGTCTTGGGCAGCCCTCTGAAGAAGGTACTTTTGGAAATGAACAGAGGATGCCTCTTTCCATAGAGCCACAAGCAGGTGTTCGTAAGGAGACACAAATGCTGACTGTGCTCCTCAATGGGCTTTTCTAGCTCCTTCTTCAGCCAAGTCGCTAAAGTCTGTTATGTGCCTGGTTTGCTATATGACAAAAAAGTAGGGACTGTTTTCCCCGGTGAGCTCATTAGATTGCTAATTGTGTGACTACACCAGAAGAATTTTCTTTTGCTATTTGTTAATAAATTCCTGAAACAAGAGAGGTGTCATAGACGTTGTCACTGCTGATAGATGCTAATCTGTAAGGAAAAGGCTGTTTATCAGCTTACCCTCACTTAGAGCCACTGAAAAGTATATTACGTGGAGAAAGGCATGTTGAGCCAGGGTGATCAAACCGAAAGTGCAGAAATGAATATTATGGAGGAGAGAATGGCTTGGGAGACTCTACCGATGCCTTTGATGTATAGGGGAAGCCCAGGACCTTTATGGAAGGAGACAATCTGGTTCAGAAGAACCGCAATGAGAAAGAAGTCAGTACAACGCACTCTGTAGGGAAGAAAATCAAGGTTCTTGCTGATCCCAAGAAAACTGAAAATTATGGGGCTATATTATGGGGACATATGAGTTAAAATTCCTCTTTCTGGTGAAAAGCTTTAAAAAAGACTCTAAGCCCATGTGGGAAAGCGCTGCGATCCCAAACTATACCATGCAGCCGAGACTTGCCTTTCCTTCACCTCCATCTCCCAGGAGAAAGAAAAGCAAAACCCATCGCTGGGCCACTCGTTTGCCCCAGTGTTCAGTGAAATGGAGTATTAACTGAGGGCTGGAGGGCTGCCCTGCCAGTATTATTACGTTAGGCTGATGTTTTAATCAAATGAGATGTTTCAAAGTCTTGCGTAGCACATATATTAAAAAGCCTGCTAAATATGGAGGCTTATTTTTATAAGCAGCCAAAGACACGCATCAGAATCATACATTATGATAATAATGATCTAGCAATAATTCAAAAAATGACTTATTTTACTGGAATTTAAGTATCAATGTAGGTCACACGAGTCAGCGTAAGAAGCGAAAAAATCTATTGTTATCTGACTTCATTGGTTCCGCAGTAATGCGCCTTGAAGATGTTAAGTCTCTTTTATGAAAGATGCTTATGACTTGGGATTCATGTTTCTCTCTTCTGAGCCTGAAGGGATTTAGAAAAATATTTATAAGCACAGTTGGAAGCTGGACTTTTAAGAACACCAGACTACCCTTTTTATGTTTTGACTTGTTATGTAAAATTGAGGAGGGAAGAAAACCAGAGATTAGGTCAGGACAGGCTGAAAAACTGCCTTTTCACATCTCTGGGCTAACGTAGCCCGGCGCTCTCGCTGCCTGCTCAGACAATGCACCATTAACGCTGTCTAGCAGCCACTGCTACTGCAGCTTAGATCTAAATCTGATTATTGCAATCAGAGGATACAAGCAAATACACCCAAATCTAATTCCTGACACCAAATCAGAATATTTGTACTACTCATGGCAGCGTGATCTGGTGCAGCTGGTACTCCAGGTGAAATAAGGAACCTGAAAGCCTGGAGAAGGCAGCAGGACTTAGCATCTTCCCTTCCACTGCTGTTCATCCAGGGCTTGAAAGCCCTCGCTGTCTCCGTGAGGGCTGGGTCGTCCCCAGCAAGGAGGAGCGTGGAGGTGAGGTGGCCAAGCATCCTTCTTCTGCATGTGTGCAGTGCCTTCATGCAGACCTAAGTGCACAGCCAAGCCCGTAGTGAAATGACATCTCTAACCAGCAGCAAGGCCATTGGCAAAGATTTCCTTAAGCTGCTCTGAAAACAAGAGGAAGACTAAAAAATGTTCAGACACTGTCATTTCATGGTTCCTAAAGACACATATTTGGGATTTTTGCCAAGAAGACAGAGGTGAGTGTTTGTTTGTTACTGCTAGAAGGTTGTAAGATGAATTAATTTTTATTTGTTTTGGGGTTTTTTGTGCTTACAGGTAAGGTTACAGGTTGGGCTCTATGTTGTGTATCTTTTGGACTGGCTGACAGTTTTTGACAAAGATCAGATACTCGTTCTTCGCTTGGAGGACCATGCATCAAATGTGAAATACACCATGCACATGGTGTTCCAGTTTCTGGATCTGGGTAGGTGTCTTCTGGCTATTTTGAGATTAGTGCAAAAATTCAGTATTATCCTCCTACTAGCTCATTTTTCCTTTATAAAGAGGCAAAACAGAAGCATGGGAATCTGTCTTGAAGGATGCACTAATCTTGTTGCCTGGAGTCAAGCAAAATTAAAATTCCCAAATTCCCACGGACAGGCTGGCGTTAGAAGGTCTTAATAAGGTTATATCAAGAAAAAAAAATCAAACCCATTCAGAACGTAGGGATATATCTTACCATAGGGAAGCCAGCCTTGCTTCTGAAGGCAGTCAGGGCTTGTTTGTCGTGGGCTGACACAGGTGCAAGAGCTATCCCACGCAATTTAAATGACTTGAAGTGCTACCGTGGTGTGCATGCTGTTGCCAGCGTGCACCAATCCAGCATCTAAATCCGAGTATGATGAAAGGTTGCGTTCCTAGCTGGGGAGAAGGGGGAAATTGTGTTTTTGCTGTGTTGATTGAGACATCTGTTGTTAATCCTCGGAGAAACGCTGGCAGACAAAATGTTGCCCAATGTTGATTTGACAGTAGCAAGAGGATGAAAATGTGGCTGCAAAATAGTCTGGCTGGTCCAAACACTGGTCTAGATGGTGAGAAAGTTTGAATGTAGCAGATTGAACAGATGAAGAGCTTGGCATCTTCTTCCTGAATATGGTTTACACTGGAAAAGTCTGTGGGTTTTTATCTTGCTGAAGTACGTTGTCAAGGGCTTACATTTATTCCTGGAACAGGGGCATGACTATACCTGTGTACCGCTTTGATCCACTGACAGCCTCCAAAACAAACAAAAAAAGGACTTGCGTGAGCGAAGCTTGTAGAGTTTCTCCCAGGTATTAGACAACTCGCATCATAAAATAAAATAACAGCATAAATAATTGCAGACCCAAAACGGACAGGAAGTTGTATTCAATGTCATAGTTGTTTTCTGAAAACAACTTTTTTCCTCCAGAAATTATTTATGCTGCTTGTTGTGGAGATGATTAATTAATGTGAAAGGAAAAAGTATTATTTGCATATTTACTAAGAGTGATTGATTTATTTTACTAATCTACGCCTGTATTCAATATTCTGAAACATCATCACTGCTAGCACAAATTCCATTTTTTTCCCTTGGAAAACCTTCTGATTTGGTCATTTGTCTTCTTTAGCATGGGCAGTTTTGGTGAAATATTTTAAGAAAGTATGCTATTTTTCCACAGGACCTCTAAGTGAGAAACAAGAAGCTCTGATTACAAAGAGTCCTGCATCAAACACTAGACGACCTGAAGACAGAAATCTGGGACCTATGCTACCAACAACGAAGGCAATTTTAAGAGATTTCTATAGGCCTTTTAATACAAAACTGGCACAAGTTCTTTTTGATGATGCTTTTTTATGGAAGAGGACATAATATGTAAATTTAGTGCCACAAATACAGTGCTTAAAGGAGTTTTTATTTTTTTAAATTCTATTTTTGTGTGTGGATATTTACATTTTTCCCATTCCAAAGAGAAGCCGATTGATGAGCTGAGACTCTCACCTTCAGTCAGCACACTTCACGACAGTTATACCACATTTTCCGTGTGAGAATGTAAAGCATCTTGCTTATCGGTTTATTGCAACTTCTTTTACCCCAGCAAAAGTGTAGAGTGGAAAAGCATTAGTACAAAGATGATGTCTTACACTCTCCATGGGGATATTGAAGTTTAACCTTCTCTAAGATGCTGCAACACAGAACTAGCATCAGTTTCCTACAATTACACATATAATCTCATTTTCAATATATGTTATTCATTCATTTTTTCAAACTATCAATGTCATTTAGTCATTAAAATTCTTAATTGAATTCGACCTCATATTTTGTTTCTTTTGGTCAGCATATTCATAAGTGGTCTTCACTCACACTAAGATATTTATGTTTCCTTAATTATGAAACAAAGATAAAGGATAATTGCATTTACATAAATTTCCAAGTCTAATTTATATCTTCAAGATAAATGGACTTTCCTAGCCACAGTTCTTGTAAAAGAAAATTTTATATTCCATGTAAGAATGGATAACTGAAGTCTAAACAACAGGTTACATTCAGTGTTTAGCATAACAAATCCATTGTCTTCCATATTTTGTTCATGTAAGTACAAATACGTATCATCTATTCATATCAGTCACACATTTTCTAAGGAAACCACTAATGGGCTTGATGTAAAGTCCATTGCTGGCCGTGGAGAGCTTTTATGGAGTTTTCTCTTAGGTCCTACACAATTACTCTTCTCCATTGCAGAGAGATATGCATTTCTAAATCATTATGGAATCTTATCGAATGCATAAATGGACAGGATGCACAGTAGCTTGCATCCTCATAGAAAGGATATGTTAATTAATGAATCAGTTGCACATTATGTGTTTCCCTCTTCAGGAAAGATGTCTACATCTAGTTTAAAAAGTTGAGATGCAGACTTGAGAAAAAAAAAATTTTGAAAGCTATGGAGAAACTTTGGTCTATCTGAAAGCTTTTATTTGACTAAAATGGACAAAATTTTATTTAAAAATGTGCAGTAACTCAATATTTGATTTCAAATACACCTGGTTAGAATCACTGTCAGCTACAGTCTGCAGTCTTCCTGCAGGTGGGACTGGCCAGCATAGTCTGCTTAAGGGGAATTTAAGAGACAAGTGAAAATGCTTCCTGTTGATAATTTCCTTTCAAGGGCTAAAATGATTGTTTCTTCCCTGAATGCACGTTGAGTGGGTCAAATGAAGCTCGTATTCAGCTAGCAGGTATCAAAAGCCCAAAGAATCATCTCTAGCTGGCTTCATGTGCCCTTTTGACTTTTGTGTTGGACCCCACAAGACAGCTTGCAGACGGATTCACAAAAATGTTTACAAATGTTAAGGGTGACTATTCACCATCCTCCTCCATGGGGACATGTTATTCACCTCCTGTGTTTCTAAATTGAGAATTAATGCTGAAAACTTTAGGAATCCTGAGCATTTCACATGTGAACATGATTGATAATGTGATTTTTTGTAATGGAAGTCTGTTTCTAAGTCCTTTGCCAACTGGTAATGCGCTGTTTGAAAAGGATTCAGTCTGGTGTTTGGAAAGCCCAAAGCACGTAATTTAGGGAACCAGTTCTAGACAACCAGAACAGATTAGTTTTAGTTCAGAAATGCTTGCAGACCAAAAATAGTCAGAGAACTGAGAATGGACTATTTTACAAGTACAAAAAAAAAGTATCATGGCAGCACGAATCAGAAAATCAGAATTAATTCAACACTGCTTGCAAATGTAAAATTTTCAGTCAACAATTTATTTACACTGAAGATTTCTGCCAGCTGTGCTCTGAATTAGAGTCAGCGCTGTGTGGTCAGGATAACTCTATACAGAATGTTTGCTAACCTGATCTGCCATGGTCAAATATTTCCGTTTCGTTGTCAGCTACCACCGTGATCTAATGATATTATCTTACCAGCCCTAAGGGCTCATGAATGTATCTGCGTTATCTTTTAGTGTTGGCATTAATTCCATGAACAAACCACAAACACCAGTCTGTGCCACACTGATGGATGGTGCTGAACTCTAATTTCTGCCAGCAGACCCATGCAGTCCACCGGTGGTCAGGGAGACTCTCTCTGTCCTTTGTCTATGTATATAATCTAAATCAAAACATGCTTCATGGTCAAAAATTTCTGCTTTAGGCTGAATCATACCTGGCACCCTGGTAGATCAAGGCCTTGCCTAGCTCTGACTCAGAGAAAGGAGAAAGTTGAAGGTTCCTCATATGAAGGTGGACAGCAGTGACCACGTGTGCCCAGGTGTGGACAAGCTCAGCGGAGAGCAGGTGGTGCACTGAACGTCATTGTGCTGTGTGTAGAACAGTAACGCATGGGAAAGGGCCTATAGCTATAGATGATCTATTAGGAGCCTGTGGTCCTTCCAAAAGTGAAGTCTGCAATGAGGCTGCTTTTATGTCTTCGTCTCTTTCATGAGCTCCAAAAATATGATCTCTTCATTTAACACATTACAACCTGATACTGTTGGGTTGTGGCATGACTAAATATCGAACAGTAGCAATGTAGCTGTCAAGAGGGCATCTTGGAGGTAAGGATGTTGCTCTCTAGTCCAGACTGTAAAAATACTATTGATTTGGTGACTCAGAATGAAATAAAATAGCGTTTTATTTTCTCGAGTGAGGTGACGGTGCTGGGTGTCAGACCCCTCCTCTTCAGCCAGAGAGCAGACAGTGTACCACCGCCATTCGCTGGCTTCACTGCAGCAAATCTCTGCGTAGGATAAAGCTCATCCCAAGTTCTTCCAGTTCCCTTTACCTTTCTGTTGACAATTCTAGCTGTGAAAGAATTCAATATTCTTGTTATTATTCACCGTAGCACTGAGCTGACCCGCACCCCCAGAACAGCAATTTGCTAAGAAATTGGACTTACTATCAAGACAATATTTTCATGTTTGCCAAAGCGTAGCAGTGGCTCTTTGCAAAGAGCTCAGAAAATGTGTTTCTTGTACTGTCTTTCCCCTTATCTCTGCCGAACAAAAGTAATCAGGGAAAGATGCAGCTTCCCAGAGCGCAAAGGCACCGAGGAAAGGGTCGTTTCCAAATGTTCTCCCTGCTACTGCAGAAGAATGTGAAATGTGTTTTCTGTAAGACCTTGCGCGTTCAGGCCAAGCATCTTGGCTGGCTGGAAGAAGCACAGTGAAAACAAAGGGTCTCCTGCTAAGAAAAACAGGCACTGGTTTACATGGAAAATGGTACGTCCTTATCTGTTGAGCGCAGTGCGCAGGCGTGTGTGCTTCAGCTTAATAAACTGAAGATAAACAGTGAAGTTGTCACAGTTCTGGATCTATCTTTCTGCCAAGAAATCAATACATCTTCCAACTAAGACAAACGCTCTTTTATTAAAGACAAGGCACAACAGTGCCACAAAGAGCTACTCCTGCTAGATACCCCTAACACAGATGTGGTAAATGAAGAATTTCGTGAGCACCGAGATGTTCTAACAAAAACCGGTTGTGTTGCAGCACCATCTTGTGGCCAAGACGGGCAATACTTTGTGCCGTGGACGTGCGTGCATTTTTTCTACGTTGAAAATGCAGGTGCAAAAAAAAAAAAAAAAATTAAAAAAAAATCATCCACTTCTTTTCAAATGCTTACAGGAATAGCATTTCCAGTGCAGCCCAAGAGTTGGGGACCCTGGGGAGAAGCGCTGGCTCCACATGGCCCCAACATCATAGAATCATAGGATCAGCTAGGTTGGAAGGGACCTTTAAGATCATTGAGTCCAACCATCAACCTAACACTGCCAAAGCCACCACTAAACCATGTCCCTCAGCACCACGTCTGCCCGGCTTTTAAACACCTCCAGGGATGGCGATTCCACCACTTCCTTGGACAGCCTGTGCCAATGTTTGATGATCTTTTCGATGAAATTTTTCCTAATATCCAATCTAAACCTCCACCGGTGCAACTTGAGGGTGTTTCCTCTCATCCTATCACTTGTTACTTGGGAGAAGAGACCGACCCCCACCTGGCTACAACCTCATCCCTGCGGTCCCTGTCAGGGGGTCCTGCATGCACTGCAGCCTCCCCAAGGGGATTTGCCAGCACTAGTGCAGACCATCATCCAGCACGAACCTCTGCGCTGAGGGAATTTGTCGGGTGACGTTACTGTAGTGGTACTTCTAGTTATTAATAAGTAATCAGATCAGAGCAGCTGCCAAACTGCTCTCAGGCTGTGGCCCGGGGATCCCGGTTTGCAGAGATGCTGCTAAGGGCTTCTGTCCATACTCCTGTCCATACCAACTCTCTGCCTGCAGCAGGGGAAAGATGTCATCAGCGGCTGAGGCTGGGGAGATGATCACCTCTGCCGGGTCCTGCTGGAGACCCCTGCTGTTAAGTCTCAGCTCCTGTGAAATCTCTGCAGGCTCTTGGTGCTGCCTCAATCAATAGAAAGGCCCTTAAAAATGATTGCCAGCGTGGCAGGGGCTTAATGGACTGCCAGGCTGAAAGCTGCCGTTGAAAATTAGAGGCCTGCTGCGTACGTATTAAACCACAATTAGCAGAAAATAAGGTTTGGAAGAGACACAAATAGTAATCAACGTATCACATTTCAGAGGAAAGACTCACTTTCCATCCCTCACCCTCGTCATTTCTGAGCACCTGTTTGCTCGGTGAAAAAGCCCCTCCTTGGAGGGGGTGTAGATGTGTTGGTGTCTCAGCAGCTGGGCTGGCAGGGGCTGCTCGAACACCCTGGCATGCCAGGGCAGAGGGGACTGGGGATGGTGGGCACCCTAGGTGTCCATCTGCCTTCTCCTGGTATCACCCACCAAATGCATTTTTCTCCAATGATGTCTAAGGCTGTGGGAAGAGGGGGGAAGATTTGTGTGCACGTCTGTATCACGATAACGGTTGGTTTGACTCCTCTGATGCTTGCAGGGTTGAGAAGTCCCAAGCCCATGATGTGACCGGTTCATCACCGCTGGTCACCTCTGGTTGCAGCTGGTAGCTGGCTCCCTACCTCCAGAAGAGTCATGCCCTTTGTCTTCAGTCTGAATCTCCAACCCAGCAGCAGCAGGATCCTGCACACTGCAACGCCCCATCCCTGGAGGTGTTCAAGGCCAGGTTGGATGAGGCTTTGAGCAACCTGGTCTAATGGGAGATGTCCCTGCCCATGGCAGGGGTGTTGGAACTAGATGATCTTTAAGGTCTCTTCCAACCCAAACCATTCTATCATTCTATGATTCCCTTTTCCCTGCTTCCCCACCTGTTTGCTCTCCTTTTGGCTATGGGTCACAGACAGGGGAGAGCTCGAGGAAAAATGCTGAGAACACAACTCTAAGAGCTTTAACATTGCTCTATATTTACTGAAGTAGCAGTTTCTGTGCTAACAACTTACTGCGTGGCACTGATGGCACTGCAAAGCTGCTGCTCAGGACATTTTACCCAAAGAAAGCACGGGCAAGCACTGTCGTTTACTATTAAAAGGGGGGCAGAATAATTCTTTCCTCAGTCTGGGTATGTCTCGCACACTCACAGAATGATCTTTTTGTCCGCTAATGAATGGGAATGAGGAAAGGAAGGGTTGTGCTGGTACTCACAGCATTGCAAGGGAAGAACAAACCCAGCCTCTGAGCAGCTTCCAGAACTTTATTTATTTTAGGCTACAGAGGCCTAAGCCACAGACGACTTGCAAATAACATGAGGGTCTACCTTTTGATGAAGATAAAACCAGTGCATCTCTATTACGGAACACTTTGGGTTTCCCAGACACCAAAGATTTGGGGCTGTCTGCACCACACACGTAGCACAATGTCATTCATCAGTGGCTGCTCAGAGTTTAGCCAACCTAACTGCGACTTTTTCCCCAGTTTTTGACATTTTGAAAAAAGTGGCTGTAGGAAAAAGAAAAACTATGTTTAAAACTTTAGTGTTTGTTTTTCTTGGTTTATGGACTTGTTGAACACATCCATAAGTCAGACAAGTGCGTAACATAATTTAGATCATTCCCAGCTTTTCTGTCTTCCCAGCTCAGTCCTCGTGGTGACACATGATGTGTGTATATTTATTTATATGTATTACCCTAGGCGTGAGTTGACTTCATTTAAGTGACTGTTGCTTTCTCAGGTCTTCTATGAGAAGAGCGATTACCAACTCCCCACTCGGGGAACAGTCACGCTGCTGTTAAATAGACATTAAAGCAGAAATAACACTCGGATATCTCCAGCCAAGCGATCCCAGGCCTGGTAGAAGCCAAGGGTTGCCCTCTGTGCTGTCCTGCCTGGGTGGCCCCAATTATCTGTGTGGTTAATTGGGTCTACACGTGTTAACTTCTCCTCTAGTATGCTGAAATCAGAGAAAGCAATGAAAACTGCTGTCAGTTGATACGAGCCGGGCACCCGGGGCGGTGTGGCCCTACAGGAGGGAAAGGTTGAGATACAAGAGCTCCAGAAAGGGATGGTGGAGGAGGGGAAAACAAGAAAGAAATCCTGCAGTTGGGTCAAATGGAATCCTGGAGCGGTGAGACAAATCGATCAGGCAAAATTGCACTGAAGAAAGTAAAAGCTCCCAAGCAAGGTAGCAAAAAAATAAAAGAAATCAGACAGAAAAATAAGCAGAAGAAGATGTACCGATGTCAGATGAACACAAAAAAAAAAATTGATTTTTTTTGACCATCTGAAAAGGCTTAGGAGAGGAAAATAGTGATAGACCCTGGAGAAACTACGTTGGCTTGACTGGGAAGGTATTGGCTGAGCCCCCCACAGACTTGGTTTTTGTTGTGCGTTGCACTGGGAGGTCTAACCTCAGAGTCAGGAGAGACGGGGACGGGATCTGCAGAAATGCAGGTTCCTCACCTCCCTCTGCCTGGCTCGTACAACAGAGTCCAACGCTTCGTTTAGGCTTGGAAAGGAGCAAACGGTTTTAAAGGGACTAGAAAAATTATTGAGGGAGAGGGGCTAAAATAAGAACAGGAGCTACTTGAGTGGATCAAGAGTCTGAAAGAGTGGCTAAATGCTGCATTTATAGCTAAGAAGAGGACAGGGTTGGCGTTAGGAGATTTCTCAGGTATCTTCTGCCCCTGCCTGCAGGCTCTGGATGGGAGGACCCATCCAAGGGCAAGACTCCGGTTGAGAGGGTGTGTAGCAGAGGGCAAAAATGTAATATGCCTTTTATTTTAGGCTCTGTTTGTGGGAAAGCACGTTAGTGATTTTAGGTGGTGGGGCGTGATGCTACTGTTGGAGGCCGTGTGGGCCAGGAGCAGAGAGGTGGGGTGCAGCACATTGCCACCCCATCCCCTCCAGCTGCAGCTTTGAGGGGTCACCAGGCATTTATTTTCCGGTGGTGTAAGTAAAACCAGCAAGAAACGAGGCGTGATTAAGCCAGCAGGACACCACAAGAGGGCAGAGCATATCTGGAAATTCAGCTGCAGCTGGAAAGGGCCGGTGTACAATGGCCAGACCCTGCTCCAGCACAGCCCCAGCCAAGGACACCCGGGAGGAGGCAAAAGAAGCCCGGGGGAAAGGAGGGACATGTCTGATGGTGACTGCAGCCGGGTGGGCAAAGCCTGCTACCCTGGCTCGCAGCCTACGAGAGGTCCGCTCACAAAACGCTTGTACCCGAGATCTCGCCAGAATTGCACCGAGTGGTGGAGGGAAAGCGGTTCTCATGCTACGTAAGACAAATGCATACGTAACTCAACATAACGCAATATAACTCATATGTAACTCAACATAATTCAACATAGGTTATCCTACCCCTTTACTCTGCCCTGATGAGGCCGCATCTGGAGTCCTGTGTCCAGTTCTGGGCTCCCCAGTTCAAGAAGGACAGGGAACTGCTGGAGAGGGGACAGCAGAGGGCTACGAAGATGATTAGGGGACTGGAACATCTTTCTTCTGAGGAAAGGCTGAGGGACTTGGGTCTTTTTAGTCTGGAGAAGAGAAGGCTGAGGGGGGATCTCATCAATGCTCACAAATATTTAATGGGAGGGTGCCGGGAGTATGGGACCAGTCTGTTTTCAGTGGTGCCCAGTGATAGGACAAGAGGTAACGGGCACAAACTTGACCATAGGAAGTTCCATCTAAACATGAGGAGGAACTTCTTGACTTTTAGGGTGGCAGAGCACTGGAACAGGCTGCCCAGAGAGGTGGTGGAGTCTCTGACTCCAGAGACATTCCAAACCCGCCTGGACGCCGTCCTGTGCAACCTGCTGTAGGTGTCCCTGCTGTGGCAGGGGGGTTGGACTAGATGATCTCCAGAGGTCCCTTCCAACCCCGGTGATTCTGTGATTCTGTGATAACTCACACATAACTCAAAATAACACATACATAACTCAACATAACAGAAGGAGCGCTGGGAGAATCAGGACCAAACCATGCCCAGCAGTACAATTTACATGCAGCATGGCATTGACGCTATTCAGGTAGAGGCGTTGGCATCACGATACCCCTTCTCTCTCCTGCATGAGCCTACCAGGACTGAGGTAGCCGCACACCTTCAAACTCACTCTGATCCACGCTGCCGAATACAAATCCCTTCTCAAACCTCAGTGCAACTAATATGGATTTTGAAGGTACCAAATAAAAACCCCACTTCCTTACTGGGACTGGCAAACATAAGCCCAACTTCTGTGAGTTTATTATTTCAGTGCATTATTTAGTTATCCTGTAGCACGGTGTATCAGGAAAAGGACATAGGAGCAGTTCATCCCCACTGAAAAATCCTTCTGTGGCAGTTGCATGCTGAGCAGTCAGTGCAGTATTTATTGAATCATTAAACAGTATTTGTTAAGTGCTGTGTTGCCTCACAGTGATATTACCAAACTGAGTGGTGTTGGAGCACCTTTTGCTTCAGCAGTACTATCAAAACACGAAAAAAAGTTCCTTAGACTGAAAAAAACCCTCTACGTTTAAATAACACCTTCCAAAAAGGCACGTATGAGTCAGTCCTCGACAGGGCTGTGTCATACGGCCCAGGGTGAATCCTGGAACACTTGTTCCCGACCCAAAGCCATGCGTGCATGATGTCTGACCTGGCTGAGCAGTTAGTATGTGCCTTTCTGAAACTGGATTACACAGTGTGTTTCATTTCAGCAGGCGGTGCTGCAGAGCAGTGCTGGCCTCCTCACTGCGGCTGAGCTTTTGTACTGTTGCGTTTGAGAAGTACTGAATTTATACATTTACAGTAAGCTGATTTTCAGTGGTTTTTCTTTCTTCTATATGTGCTACAGAAGTGTATATTACTTAATGAACGTCCCGGTAGGTCCATGTTGCTGTGTAATTAAAGGCTGGGGGGCTGAAGGCAGCACAGCAGGAGCTAAGACAGTTATTTGAAACAGAACAATTCAGCAAGCAATCAAAATCCCGAGCTTCTGAAGCCAGAAGGTTCAAAGCACTTGGACCAGCGTAAGTGTACGAGCATGAGTATGATAAAACCTCAGGAGGCAGAAGCAGTAGGTGTCCAGCACCGCAGGAGGCAGGATTTGCTGAAGTTAACTGCTGGCAGAGCCAGGAAATTGGGAATTTGAACACTTGGAGTTCAGGAACTGAAGTGCTGGAGAACTGGAGAAATCGGGGCAGAGAGATGAAAGGCTCCAAGCACGGTTCTAGCAGGGGTGGGAGTAAGTCGCCTTGTTTCAGAGAAACTGTGGCTTGTGCCGGAGTGATTTGGTCCTCCAGCTGTAAAAGGAACAAACCGGTGAGAAGTCTTCACTGTTGTCTTGGCAGGTATCTAAGAAATTTTAGACTGTAAACCTTTAAAATTTGAAGAGCCCTTAGCTGTGGGTGTTTAAAAATCTGTTGCTGCTCTTAGGACTACTTTTTTGAAGAGTTACATGTTCTTCAGTGTTTGCATTTTCTGTACTTTCAAGAATGCTGCATCAAGGGTTTGCCCCAGACAATAAAACACCCAGCTCGTGGTTGTAGCCACCAAAGCCAAAGGCAAGGAAGATGATCTTGCAGCTAATGCCTTTCCTTGGGACTCAGAAGATTTTAATGACCGTGTCGTCCCCAGACCTCCGTCAGACCCTCGAGGAAGCCTCTAACAGGACAGACCTGGGCTCACCTTGCCTGGCAAATGTCAGGAGGCAAACCAGCCACGTTGGCTTGGCATTACGCCTGAACTAATATTCCCCCTGAGAGGAAAAGATCACCAAAAGTTCCTTATCTCATGAGGTAACCTGGCACCAGAAGAAAAATAGAAGTCTACTTAGGAAACCCAGCCTGTGGATGGGCAGGAGACCACACATAGCTCCTGGTGGGAAGAGTGAAGGACTGTCTTAGAGAGGTCGGCAAGGCTTATGTACAGGCATGGGGAGAAATTCTGCTGCTTCAAGGAACCAGCCTGGTATTTGCTTGACTGATTGCTTTAAAAGGACAAGGCAAAAGGGAATATGAGGAATGTAACTGATTAGAATAAGTAGCTTGAACAATATCCTGAGATTTTTTTAATACATGGAGCTTTTCACAAAGCTTTGTGAAGGTAGACAAAACCTGATTGTCTCTAAAGTCAAAAACCAAGAAAATATTGGGGTTTTTTATCATTTTCGATGCTTGGAAACATGCACATTGTTCAGGAAGTGTAATTTTGCTTGCATCTCCTCTATAGCCAACCCCTCTCCGCTTTTTCCTGATAAACAGTTAAAGTAGATCCTCACTGCATTTCAAAAACAGGTGTCTGCTGTCTCACTGTGGCTAGGGCAAAAAAGAGGGGAATTTCCTGTATTAATAGTTCAGAAGACCAGAAATCTATAAATGACACAAAACTCTGAAACGGTTTCCATTTCCACAGCAAATACCAAGTTCCAGGCTTTTAGACAGCATGGTTAGTGCTGTGATTAACAGCATCAGTTACCAGCGCAGCACTTCAAGTTTTCTCCATGACATCTTCGCAATATTAACATAGATACTTTGCAATATTAACACAGATAGAGGAGCTTTCAGCATTACGTTATGCAGTCTTTTAGGAGGCCTTCTGATTGACATGATGTTACGATACGTACTATGTGCTTAAGAAGAAAAAACTCTTCATTTACTAGAGGATTTTATAACATATTACCTGTCTAACCATGAAGAAATACCACATTTTTATTTAGCCCCATTCAGGCCTGGTTCTCCTAACACGTTTGTCCTACTTTTCCCCAGAGCCACTGATTTCTAGACACATGCAGCAGATTTTCTGCTCTGCGGCTTGCACAAGTCCCCAGAATAAGCTGAGCTGGTTCCTGGTTATCCTCGAAGCATTTTCACACCAGCCCAGTTTTAATGAGTTGATGTAACACAAATAACATGGGCTCAGGTTTGCGGATTAGGCTGGTGCAAATAATTCCGCCACGCTTTTCTTCAAGATGTTGCTGGAAGAAATCTTCAGTATAATCAATATCCCTTAAAAAAAAGTGTAAATTGTCTTTAAACACAAACCCAAGATTACTGAGCCCAAAAGTGAATGTGAACACTCTCAACAGTTCCAGCACGGCTGCAAGAGAGCCAAGCTGCATGCCTGGACGGAGACCTGGAGTTGCTACCTCACAGTACGTTTTGATGCCAAAGTCTTTTCCTGCACTCTGTAACATATAAAAAAGAATATTAAAGTATAAATATTCTTTCCCTGAACTACAGTCTTTCAGAGTTATTCCATGTTTAGGATATGGAAAACGTATACATTGAGATGCAAGCCCAGAGAATATTACCCAAGAAAAGCATCCCTGAGTGAGTCACAATAGGAAACTGAGATGCCTAAAAAGTACATGTAGTTATGTTCATTGCACTTTAAAAATCATTTCACGTGCTTAAAGTCAATCTGAATAGGACTGTAAGGGGCAGCAACACTTATTTCCAGCACCTACACTCTTGTTTTTATGATTTATTGGATATATTTAGGAAAAGAATTGTTTTCAGGTTGTTCCAGCATGAAAATTAGGTGAACCCCCTCCCTGCAGAGCAGAGCTGAAGCCCTGCCCTCCCCTCTGCGTTGCAGCGACCTGCTTTGCATATGGCACACTTTCGCCTTCTTCAAAACCACCTCGCACCCTCCCGTGCGATGGGCACCGTCCCTCGGTGAGGGATGGAAACGAGAGAAGAGGCTGCTCCTCTAATCCAAACAGACCCTTTGCTGCGAGTTTTTGCTCAGCGAAGGGAAAATCCATTTGGCTGGCGTCATTTCCTCAAAGCCCCAGCTATTTGTCGTGCTTTTGCATTTGCAGGCTTTATGGCACTTGTGCGACGGGCGGTTGGGTTCTGAGGCACTCTTAAGAGAGGCGGCAGATACAGACCGTGCCACCGGTTGATCCCATCTTGGATCATAACCTCGTTAGCTGCCTCCGCGCAGCCACAGCTGAGACTTACACACCTCAAACTGACTTTTTCCTCTTCTTTTGCACGTGCTGCTCCAGTTAAACGCTTGCCACCCACCACCCCCACCAACAGGGAGAGAAGCGGGACCTGGGGACATTGAGTTGGGTCCCCACAGACCTTCTGATGGCTGAGGGGAGCTGGGGGGCTCCACATCCACCATCACCTCCCTAGCCTAAATGTGAGCTGGTGCTTGCTCTGGTGGTCCCAGGCTGGAGCTCCGCTGAGGAGGAGGAGAGTAGCAGGAAGGTTTCCCACAGCAGTGAGCTATGGAAATGCTTTGGAGAAGGGCTGTGAGCAGACAAAACACCTACTCAGCTGGCTGGCAGCCCCTGTAGTAAGGATTTTGTTGCTTGGTCTGAGGCCAGTATTAGTGGGGACTTAACGGAGAAAGGTCCTCCCGCTGTTACTTCTGTCTTTGGAGCAAGGGGGAAGCGAGGAAAACTAAAGCAGAGTATTTGTCTGGAGCTGTCAGGGACCTAAGAGCAAACCTGTGATTTCTGCTCCAATACATTTGCCTGCTATCTGTCTCTGATTATTGTGTGTCCAGATCAACCTTCAGAGAAGCATAGTTCTGCTACTTCAAAGGATTTCTTACTGGCTAAGGATTAAACAAAAATTCAACCAAAATCACAAGACAGTATTTCAACTGCAACCATTTGAAGTTCTACTCTGACAATAAAGGCTACACAAAGTAACATTGCAGACTTTGCACCGAAAAATGAAAAGATGTACTACAGTTACAACAAAACAAGGAAAAAGAAGATTCCTCTATATGCCACCCCTACAGACACAAGCAGAAGTGAAGTGCCAGGATCTGTAGAGTCTGTTTCTGCCCTCTGGTACATTTATGCACACTGAGATGTGCTTGGTGGAGATGTATCTTCTTGGCTCCGTAATTATTGCTTGGGAAATCATTCTACTGGCAATCCATTGGAAGGAATAAAATCCTCCCGTGCCCCTTCTGAGCACAGGTTGGTAAAACCCAGCAGGCAGGACCAGAGGGCGGGTTTCCAAGGACTTGGAGCAGGAGACACAGTACCCCTCGGTGACTGTCAACCTGGCTGTTAGATATGTGGAGGTCCCATGTTGGGTAAGAGGCGGTGCCGCTGCATTCTTTCTCATCAGCATGGACAGCCCTCCTGGAGGTAAACCAAGATGTGCACCACGGGGTACGTGGGGTGACTGCACAGGGACAGCAGGAGAAGGTGGGGCGGTGCCAAAGTCATCCGTGGAGAGAACAACAGAAGCTCCTGGGAAGCTCTTCAAAGCTCTGACCTGGGCCTCCTCCGGTTATTTCTTTTGGTGAAAAGAGACTTTCTTTCTTCTCTACTGATGTGCGAGGGTGGGATGGCACAAAGCCCACTCCCTCGGTCTGCGGGGATCTGGCGCTTCGCAGGAGCAGAAAGTCCCAGCTGCGGGAGGTGTTTCCCCGGTGGTGGTCCCACCACGCGGCGGGGGAATGTCACAGCTCGGCAGGTGCTGAGCAAACAGACGAGCATCCGACACATCTGCTGGGAGCCGTCTGGTGAGTGGGAAGGCGCTTGGCTGCTGCTGGAGGGACATTTCTCACAGCAGAAACTTGTTCTTACCAGCCAGCTAATCCAAACGGAAAGTGTGGGTTGCTGCCTCGGCCATAAGAGTCGATAGGCTGAAGTGGCCTAGTTTTGATAGAAGAGGCGCTTTCAGGTGAAATGTTGAATCTTCTCACCCCCCGGGAGAACATGTCTCATCAAAATTTTATATGGCCTTGGGATCTTGGTGTTTTATAAACCAGGCATTTCCAGATGCATAAATGAGTAAAGACTGGAATAACACGAATTGCTTGTCCAGGGAAAAAAGTAAAGAAACAAAAACACAGGAATTTATTTAAAATATACAGAAATTTATATACATGTTTAAGAGTTTTGTCCAACAGCAACACTGTTGCTCTTGCAGGGAGCTAGAGTAACTAGGAATTTCCTACATTGTTCCCTCTGTCTCCCTGGGGTACTTTATAACACGACCTTTTAGTTGAGGTCCTGGATGTGTTGCTGGGGTAGGTGGTGTAGTCTGCGGGGTGTAGGTCACCTCAGATGGGGGTTTAGGGACCCTTCTGAACTAAACATCCATTTATATGACTACCTTGCATTACATGGAATGGGACTTGATGACCCAAGTGGTCCCTTCCAGCTTCTCATTAAAGAAAACTAGTGAAAGAAATGTTTGTTGTTCTAGGGCTCTTTTTAATTGCCACGAGGAAGCTCTCATATAGTAAAGAAAATATCGTTATCAGTCATAATACTGTAATGCTAAAAGAAGGTTTGATCTCGTTGTACTTACCTCCCTAGTGAAAATAATATGCTTTTCCTTTACATGAAAAATAAAACAAAGCAAAAATTACTATTTGTGCTGAGTTTTTTCCAGTCCAGCTATACAAAAAGTCATTTTCTGAAACTACAAAAATGTGTTTCAAGTCTTTAAGGAAAGAATAAGAGATCTTCGGGCTGGTATTGCTAAAGTACTCTAGGGTCTTTAAAACGCTGCATTAATTCCTATGCAATCTTTTCCATCCTTCCCGAATATCCTTGCAATAGTTCAGATTGCTTTCTCTATTGTGGATTGCTATTATTCATAGCCAGGGACGTTCGGGGAGGAGTGAGGCCCCGCAGCGCTTCTTGTGCTGACAGAGAGTGGCCGAGGCAGCCCCAGCTGAGGGTGTCCCGCAGCCTCCACACCCACGCTCTCATACGCACAAACACACGCACGGGCCGGCGCTGGCATTTCCTCACTTCCGAGACTTTTTAATCACTGTGCTATTTCAGTGTGGTTTTCAGCATCGCACAGCCATATTCTCCTCGGCGGGGAGTTGTATAAAGATCCCGATCAAAAGATCACTGCAAGTTCTCGAAGAACATCTCTTCCTTTTAGAAGAACAAGATCCTCGACTACTTCGGATAACCCAGTTGTAGCACCTACCAGCGAGACGCTGCTCCCCTCTTTGGCTCAGTTCTCATAGGATTTAACAAGTACAATTGCGTTTCTGGTAACAATATTGCAATATCTGGCAATTTTCAGAACCTCTGATATACTGTACCCCACACAGCTACTGAATGAACCTGGAAGTTATGGAGTGCTGAAAATCCAAGAAACATTTGGAAGTGTGCTTGTTTGGAACGGCTGGGTGAGGTTTCCATGTCCTGCTTCCTCCAAATGCCGCTTGTCATTTGAAAAAGTTCTGATCAGGTTGTTAAATTGCTCTGATGTTAATGTGCTCCAGGTGGTCCTACGCTGCTGGGAGCTGACATGTGTTTTCATCACGGAGAGACACAGCGGTAAGCGCTTACGAAATGGAAACACTGCAAAGGCTGCCAGTTGTCATCTGTTCAACAAGCAGAACGGTCAGCGCTGATTACAATGTGCCACCACACCTCCGGTGCCATCCCTCAACCACAAACAGAACGCCTGAAATAAATACCAATAAAGCCAAGAAAGGGCTGCTGAGATGTAAATAAATAAAACCATCTGCTAAAAGCTGACCTCCCCTCCCGTACAAAAGCCCTCTCTAAAACGGAGGGCGGCTGCCAAATGCACGCGTGCTGCTCGCCTCTGCCCTTGGGGAACCGTGATCAACGGCATGTACGGGCTCGGAGTGGATCCTTCTGGGGTCGCTGGCGCTGTGAGGAGATCCCTTTCGGTTCAGCGCTTGAGCCTGAGTTGTCGCACCTTTCTGGGTCACCTCTGAGAGGAGCCTGGAAATCAAAACGGGGCAGCGGGCTGAGAGCAGGCTGTATGCCATACCCACTGCAGCAGAAAACCTGATGTGTTAACTTTTCCCTGAAGATGGCTGGTGGCCAGCCCCAGCCTCTGGTTTCCTTGCAGAAGACTTCCACGTAGTACAAGCGGATGGAGTGTTATTTACACCTCAGTACCTTGACAGGAGTTAACGCAGCATCATTTAAGTCAACAGGAATATAATGTCTTTATGAGAACGAGATTTGTGCACGTTGGGTACCCATGACCTCATGTGTAGGTTGGGATTGTTCAGTGCCAGCCATGGTCGGTATCCTTCGGTAGTCTAAGCCCTTTAGATTTGTAGGGAAGTTCTAGGGATTGAGAAGAGATGAAGACACTGCTGAAGCAGGCTGGCTCGTCAGAAGGAAGCCTCAGTTATTTGTGATTGAGAAACTCAAGGCCCATTGTTAATTTGTTTTTACTCTGAGTCTTTAACTAGGATTTTCAAAGACATGTAGGTGCTGGGGAGGACCAAGAGGTCCCAAGCAGGATACAGAACCATGTTTCCCATGAGTGGAGCTGACCTAAGCTGCAAACAGATCTGACAGAGGGTAAAAAGAGCTTTCTGATGGAAAGTGTGGAGCACTTCAACCTTTCTCCTGAACATGGCTCCCAGCAGGCAGCTCTGCCTGGTGGAACGCTGGCTGCAGGATAAGGAGACAGAAACAGGCAGTAACTGGACAAATGTATTATGCCCTTTCCTGCAGCCCCTCTGCAGGGCTGGGGGCTGCTCCGGTGATGCCCTGGGGAGGATCAGACACCCCATGGCCTCCTTCCCCTTCCTGCGGGTTATCCATACCTCATCCCAGTGTGTGTGATAAATTATACAGCCAGCATGGAGATCAGAGCACTTCCAGTAGTCAAAAAAGTAATTTATGGTAATGCCACCACCCAAATATATGATGTCTTAACAGAGGAAACTATCAGCCATGAGTATCTGTGACCAAAGGCTTTTTTAAGATCCACAATATTCTGAGTTAGCCAATATGGATGAGGGAATAAAAAATATCTGTCCTTTTCTCTGGCCTGATGTTAGTGGACAATTTTAATAAATTTCTTGCTGGAGCTTCCGCACCTCAACAGCATGCCCGTGCCAGCATGGGCTTGGCCATTACAGTGGTGGATATAGTCATGGCAAATAAAGCTCTCCCCCCTCCCTCCCACCCTCGATTTTCTGATCTTGCAGTATAGCTCAGCTGACGTGGATATACCACAGCTGGAGGCCTCAGCACTTTAGGGTGAGGCTAACTAAAGCCTCCCCTCCTCCCTTTTTAAATGGTAGATTTAAAATAATTGAATTGAATCACTTTTGTGTGGGAGCTCTTCTCTCGTAAACTTCTGGATAATAGAGTATGGTACCAACATATCTAGTATCTCCTCCATTTAACCACAATATGAACAGCATAATTTTAATGGCAACGTCATTATAATGCTTCCTCTCCTCTACTAAACCTCATACCACAGCCCGAAATACTGAGCTGTCTTTTCAGCCACTAAATTCCCCCCTCCCTTTCCTAAGGTATCAAAAATACCTGTTTGAGAGAATGAGCATCCAAACGTTTTCCAACTGTTCCAACCATTTCCAACTGTTGTCAGCTTGCTGTTTAAAAGTATTTGAAGCCAAGATTTGTTTCAGTCTCACTGGAAGTTCGTTTTCCATCAGTTCCTCTCTGTTTATTTCTGGCATTTCGTCTACTAAATTTAAACTACATTTCTCAGTCTGTTTGTAAGTTCTTTTTTTGGCTTCAAACTCTTATGCTAACTAGCAACTATAACTAACTGCTATACAAACGATTGTACTAAAACTAAAAATGGACCGTTTGTTTATGAAATTGTCTTTAGAAAAGGGGAAACTTTCTAGCCAAGAGATAATTTTCTAATGAAATCTTGCCATTTGGAGAAATTTGACACTGTTTCTGTCTTCATAAGCATTATAATAAGCTTTTAATTTTCCATTTCTGAGGAAGCACCTTTGTCCAGGTCCGTATTGCCTCATTTAGATTTGGTTTTATTTCTATTCAACTCATAAATCTCCTTAGGTTGTTCGAGACCCACTATGTTTTTAGCTTAATTGTGATGGAGTACTGTTTGCTACTATTTCCAAATATCATTTTCATCATTATAATTATGCCTCGCATCCTCAATGTAGCAGTCATTAGCGGGAGGAGTTATACATATTATAATGCCAAACAAGTGTTTTTCAGATGTCAAACTGCAACAGCAATAGATCTGCAAGTCACCTGTGTCAACCTAGCTGAAAGCACCGTGCCAACTTCTGGGTCTTCTGAGAGGGAAAGAGGAGAGCACTTCTACCACAACTATGCACGTTCTGCATCTTGATATTTATGGATTCAACCTTGTCCTTTAATACTCCTGTTTTACATCTACTGAATGCTGTGCCTTTTCAGCTGAGAAAGGGTCAAGTTCTGCATCTGTTCATCTTTTTGGGTAGTATTACCATTAATAAGAGACTTGCACTTTTATTTTCAAGGGCAATTTATCATACTGTATCTCCATGCTAAGAGATTGATAGGAAATCCAGTTTAATCCATTGCTTGTGGAAGAAAATCCAACTAGAATTTTAACTAGATGAAGCATATGTGAATCATTTTGCTGCTTCTAAGTGGACTGCACACAGGTTCACATTAAAAAAAAATCTTTGAAATTTGACTCGGGACAGTTAATACTAGACTGATTCTATTCATCCATCCAAAATACCGGACTCTACTGACATTATCAAGCACAAGGCTGATGTTTCTTACTAATCCTCAGCTCCTAGCAGTCTTTACTCTCATACACCACCTCTGGGTTTGTGTGTGAAAATCCAGGAAAGCATCTTAAATTTATAAAAGATGTGTTTCAGCCAAAACATCAGTAGAACATCTCATTCGGTAAGGGTACTGCATCAGAGCTCTGATAGATGTCAGCTTTACTGAGCACGCCTGCATAACGTTGGACATCTCCACTCTTGGACCACGGTGTAGCTGCAAGGAAACGGAAAATCTCTAAAAAACATTCGGTCACATAAGAAATCCTATATTTTCAGTTAATTCAGGTTTAATTAAAAGGAAAAATATTATATATTGCATGTGCACTGCTGCTAATCCCATGTATTGAAAAATGTGAGTCCAATCCCATGAAATGTGAGATTAATTAAAGTAAAACATTTGGGCTTTTTCTGAAGCTTGCTTTTCCTCCTTATCCACGGGTTTCCTATTTCATTTTCATGTTTGCCTTCCCAGCCACGTAGGCTAGAATTGAACATTTTAAAAGAAAGTTGAGACTTTTGCACATTACATAAATTTAGCTCATGGGCCTTTAAAGAAAATATTCATTACCAGACGACTTGTAATAAAATCTTTCATCAGTGGCACGGCACGTGCAGTGTTGTTCTTCGTGGGCTGGCTTCTTTGCGTGTTTGGTGTGCGTTGGCCTCTGGTGGCTGGCTGACCTCCAGCCCTCTTCCAGGGTCACGGCAAATGATGGAAGCCTACACAGTGAACACGAGTCCACGGATTGGTCTCATTATGGCTGCAGGTGAGATGGTTACTCTACAGGTAGCGTTCCTCAGAAATCAAGTATGTGCATTCCTCTGTTTTCACAAGGGATTCTGTTTATGTTTTTGACCTTAAAACAATGCCTTTCTATGCTTTTACCGTGACAAATGCTATATAAATAAAAATGCTTTTTTTTTCCCCTGACACCTGAGACACTTAGGAAATACCAAATCTATGCTGAGCTAAAGGAGGAGGAACTGCCAACACAAGAAAATAAAGAGGCCTTTAAGCCATTAGCCCCACATGTTTTCATTTAATATATTTATTACAGTTTCTATTAAAAAGCCAGCACTTGCCCAGTTACATAATGATACTATTTTGGCTCTTTATTCCAAGAACTTTTTCACTTCTGCTAAGTTTAAGGAGGCAGAATGAGGCTGATCTTGACAGTTTAGAAGGGAACAGGTACAAATTTTGTAAAATGTAGTTGAGTATTAGTAGTAGAGGTGAAGTGAAACGTAGAGGGAGACACTGTCACAATTCCACCTGCCATCATGTTGCGTTGGTCACCATTGATAGAGAAAATGGAACAAATACATAAATCAAACGTATTTACTGCTGCTCCGGGTCTGCCACACAGCCCAGGATGGGTCCAGAGCCTGCAGCTGGTCTCTTTGTATTTTGTATCACTCCAGATTATGCAAGTTCTTCACCTCCCTCAGCATGAGCAGGATATTTGCCAACACCAGCTGATGTCACTAAGGAAAAATTCCCCATGTCGTGGTCGAGGCTTTCAATGAGATTTTCTGCAGGCTGCGAAGGTGACTGGAGCATGCCATCCTGAAATGATAGGCTGGATTTTCCTCAGACTCTTAAAATAACTTTCCAACTCCCTAGGTTATCAAAATGAAGGAGCTTAAAGTCATTAAACCCCAAACCTTACCTTTTACCAGCCCATGCTGCTCTCACAGACCCATTCCCAGGCCCTTAAGGCAATTTCCCGAAGGATGGCAGAGCTAGTGAGTGACTTGCTGAAAGTCTGAGAGGAGAATACTTCACTATCAGTGTTGACATTGCTGAGCTGATACCAGTGTACATCCACAGATTTATGTCATCTAGAGATCAAGGCTTGGGGATGTGCCCATAACTTAAGAAAATAATACAGCTCATTGTGCTCTTGCCCTTCTCTTCTTCTTTCGTCCCACCCTTCTTTATTTAGCCCAATCTTTTGTTGCAACTTCCCTTCCCCTTCTGACACCATTTTCCATAATCAATTACATTATACTTATTTTTGGTTTTGTATTGGTACGTATCATCTCACCATATACACTTTCACATATGTTTCTATATAACACACCATGTACATTTCTAAACCTTGACTTACATAAAGAATAGAAGGAATAGTCAGTTGTTTGCTTAAAATTTTCAAAGTTTGATTTAAAAACTGAAGGAAGAGTACAAATATTTAAAAAAAAGACTGGAAGAAGTAACATTTCCCCTCATTCTGAAATCTTCTGTTTCTTTGTCCTGATTCATGGTTGAACTGTTTGTCAAGACCCTCTTCAAAATGGTTTTCTGTGGGTCTACTCTCTTCGCAGAGCTGACAATTTACATCTAAAAACAGGCACAGAAACAGGAGCTTGTGTTTCTGTTGAATATAGGACCAATTCCACTGATATCCGTGGTATTACTTGAGCAATAAGTGACTTCGATATATTTTTTTTTTAAAAAGAAAATTCAGATCTAAATTCTGAATTGAGATCTCTTTTCCAATGAAAAATACATTCCATACCTGATATCATTTTGCTTAATGCCTGACAGTGCTATAGACTCAGTCCTTATTACTGAGAAATTGTTTATTTAAATCACCACAAAATCACAAATATCTGCAAAAAGAGTACTTGAGGATTTTTAGTGTTCAGGAGAAGGAATGTAGCCACAATGGCCTGAGTTTTGAGTATACGATTTCTGGGCCTTATCGTTCTAAGTTAGTTAAATAGAACAGTAGGGTTTTGAGGATATTGTCTCTGGGAATCCCTGCAATAGTTATTGTGGATTAGCACATAACATAATCACAGTCCTGTAAGTGTTAATTGTTCTAAAAAGTAGGATAAAGATTATATACCTGACACACAGCCAACTAGAAAATTACCCTCTTATTAATGCTTTAACCTGAGAAGAAAAAAACTGTGACTCAGGGCTCGTAAGAACATTAAGAAATAGAATAGGATCTTTTCTTCTTTTTGTTCCCTCTTTCCTTCAGTGATAACAACAATAATAATAACAACACAGGCTCTACCATTTATAAAATTGAATATATTTTCTTGGCTCCAACACAATGACTTTGCTTAGCTTGCCTGGACTCAACATAGTGTTTGTTTCTGTAAATTTTGGTTAGCATTTAAGGTTAATCAGCTTTTTTTTTTTTGTTAGTCAAAAAATTGGAGTAATTTTTCTTCTTTTCAAATGAAAGCCCTGTCCAAATGAAGCCAATAGGATGTGTGTCACTAACTGCAGCTCTAACACCACCAAATTCAGTACACTTTACCCGTGTCATGGACCACACAGCATGGTCACGGCATAAGGATCTGGCAACTTGAGAGGTGGGCCACCAAACTGTCCCAGGTCCCATGTCCATGGTGACCCACGTCCTTGTCCCCAGCACAAGGAGAAAAGGATGCTGAATAACACCATGGACTTGTTCCTCCACAGACAGCAACATCTTCTGCTGGGGACCGCGAGGCAGTGAGTGAAGAGGTCAAGCAGAGGAAGGCTTTGGGGCAGGTCATCCCCTTGGCTACACAAAATCTGAGCCCTGTGGATACTGCATTGATCTCTTCTCTTCTTTGACAGTGTGCTTACCCCTCTCCAGGCGTCACCTGATCTTTACCTCCTCTAACCCTGCCCAAGCAATAACCACCCGTGGTGGTCATAATACGTCCATGTAGTCGTGATGGCGGCATTTGGGGCTCAACGTGGTTTTGGGGAGACAGATAACAAGACAGTAGCCAAGGGCTAACTTGAGCAATGCTGGTTCTGTGGTCAATATGCAAATATGACTATAGGTCAATCTTCTTACCCCCATAAATAGTGCACAGCCCAAGAGCCCTTTGAGCTCTCCTGAATGGCAGTGGGCTGCACACCAGGATCTCCTCTTGAGTAGGGACATCCTCAAGGTTACTCCTCGAGGTTCAGAGATTCCTTGCCACAATAGATCCTTGGTAAGTGATTAATAGGATGCTGAGCTTTGAAATCTTAACTAAGTGATATAAAGGATTGATTGTGCACATATAATCCTTTAGACATAAACCATTGATCAAGTCTGGGACTAGGACTGGATCCAACCGGACCCAGACTCCTCTCTGAGAAGGAGGTTAGAAAGCCAGGGCGTCCTCTCTGAAACCTTGACTCAACAGGAGGGTCTCCCTGATGGCTCTGTCTGACCCTGTCCTCTATGCAGTAAATAACCAAGTGTGCTTTGTCATCTCAGATCTTATTAAAACACTGGCGCATTTCCATCAAACTTTGTTAAATCCCTGTTTTATATCAATAAATGCTTCTCTCTACGAGTGAAGTGCATCGCTCCATCCGCGACATCTTCTCAAGAAACACTGTATGCTGTCCAGAGGTTGTTCCAGTAAAAAAACCACATCCAGATATGTTCTTTAAGTAAAGTAAAGAAAAACAAACAGATCGAGGAGTGCCACTGAAATGTGTCTGCTGGGCTGACCTTGTTTGTTTTTCTTTACTTCACTTAAAGAACATATCTGGATGTGCTTTTTTTACTGGAACAACATCTGGACAGCATACAGTGTCTGCAAGCAACAAAACATATTTTATTAATGTACCATGGGTTATTACCAAGACATGATTGCAAATTTTGAAAAATCTGTTCTTATTTAAATATAATAAACAAGCTGGGTTTGAGATTTGCAAAAATTGTTTAATAATATTTCTGTCTCCAAGTGTGCATTTGGTCACGGTGATAAATATGAAGAATAACTTTTTGGAAGCTGCACTGGAGAAAAATGAGTGTAGTAGGAGAACTAAGGAAAGGAATCTGAAGCAGAAACCACAGCCTCGTGGTACAGGAAAAAAGGAAGTGTCTGTTGTGACTTGTACGGGAAATTTATCTATTGGACTGACATATTGAGGCTGTAGTTGGGGGTGCTTTGAGAGTAAATATTATTATACAAAGAAAAAGAGATTGTAGGGTCCTGACAAAACTGGATGCCAGTGACTTGATTCATTGCCTTGAGTGATTCTTGCTTGTAAACAGAAGCCCCCAAACCCGCTCCTACGTACTACTGAAAATGTTCACTGTTTTGTTTTGTCAGCTGGATGAAAGTCATGTCACGGTTTGTTTAAAGAAAAAGCTTTTTATTTCAGAAAACATATTTCCCAGTAAGTCACAAGAGACCAGTCTGTATAGCAGAAAATGCAACAAACTGAGAGCTAGGGTAATCCTTACCCTGAGAATACAAGGGTAAACAACATACATTTTCTAACCGAAGAAATCTCTGCCTTCCTTGGACATACTGTGTGATGAAGCCACAATGGCTTTACCTTCTAAAATATCAACAGAGTTAAGAAAAAAAAGAAAGGTTTCCATTAACGGTCCTTCTCTTGAGTCTGCCCTGGGGGTGTTATTTATTCCTTGTATTGCCGCATCCACACCAACAGTGTTTGAATTCAGTGATATTTGCACACAAAACATATCTACCTTTTCTGAGAACTCTTGATATCTGTCATAAATGTGCTGGTGACATTTTCTCAGGGACTTGTGATATTTTTGCCTTTAAACCTTCCTAATATTTAAATTCACATGCTCTTTGGGATCTGCTGTACACATTTCAGAAGCATCCTTTACCACTTAGTGGTGATGGTAAAGAAGAAAAGACAAATCAACCAGAAAAGTCCAGCTCGTCCAAGAGAACGGGAAATAGGACAACCCAGCTTCAATTGCCCTGTTGTATCTTGGGAACAGTTTGAATACTTCTGGCTTGATGTTTTCCCAAAAAGTCAAAATTGTCCAGACACACTAATAAAAATAGAGAACAATCCATTTCATTTCTAACTGGAGCAGATCAGAAAACACTCTTGCATTTATTTTTCTTGTCCAAGTCCCAAACAACGTCCCTCAACTCTGTGTTTTGGTTTTGTGAGACCAAAGTCAGACAAAGTATGAAAAGTGGCCAAATATTGAGTAAACATTTCTCAGGGAAGGTAACTGTGATAGTCAATCCATGATAACTCCCTGGCTTACTCTCTTTATAAAATAGGGGGAAAATATTTCGTTACATAATAACTTTCTACAGATTTTTTATAAAGAGTAATTTAAAAAGCCAGTGAACATCAGCTTTTTACAATTCTGTCAAAATGTTGTAATTTTTAAAGATGTCTTAGATACTCTCTGATTAGCTCAAAATAGAATCGCTTGAATAATCTTTTTTTCTATTAAGATGTGATTTTTATTAAAAATGGAAGTTTCCACTAAAATATTTTCAGTTTTCTCTCCTTTTTTAAGATTGGCTCAATGCCTGTCAAGGCAACTGTGTGCCTGTGGGCTGCATGGGCTATGGCCAGAGACAGAGTTCTGCCAGTTTATTATTCCAGTAAAACACTTTTATTAGAATATAAGGTGCAGACAGGCAAAAAGAACTTTATTCTGATGTTTCTGAAAAAAAAAAACCTATTGAGACGACAGATCACCCAGGCTAAAGAGCAATGACCAGACTGAAGACACTAAAATTAGAGGTTTCTCACCTTCTCACCTGGCAAAAATTCTAAGTTGGCAAGGATTTGCTTTCATCAGTTTGTATTCAAAGCACACTCGTTGCTTTTTTTGCAAAAAAGACTGAATGCTTTGCAGATAGTAGATTGAAGTCGGCATCTTGCTAAACCTTTTTCAATAGCTGTCTTTGCCACCGTGTACCAAGAAGATGATTTTCATTGCCAGAGAAAGCAGGAAATTGCTGTTCAAACACAGCACTCTGAGAAGGCAGCTACAATACCCTCACTTAATGATTTCTTCCGTTGTTTCTGAATCTAAGATTTACCCATTTTCTCCTTAATTTACCGATTGGAAAAATGTCCTGACCGCTAAAGCATTTTAACCAGAGGATGGAAGACAGAAGAAAATGGAGGCAGAGGGGAAAAACTATTTTACCTAACACTTATTCATCAATTGAGATATTCATAACTTCATGCCATGTGTTGCGGCAAGATCACAGCCTTTCTCCCAAACCACGTCAAAGCATCAGTCAACACAAATGATGTCAGCCCTCACGGCCTCCCTCTCCATTGTTGCCATCTCCACAGAGCTTCCATGGTTGGACGGGTAGTGGAACAACTTGCTTGCGGGTCAAAAGGGAACATGTTGCAAGTCTAAGAATTCTCTTATGAAGACAGGCTGAGGGAGTTGGTGTTGTTCAGCTTGGAAAAGAGAAGACTCTGGGGAGACCTTAGAGCCCCTTCCAGTCCCTAAAGGGGCTACAGGAAAGCTGGGGAGGGACTCTGGATCAGGGAGTGGAGCCATAGGACAAGGGGTAATGGTTTTAAACTGAAAGAGGGGAGATTTAGATTAGATATTAGGAAGAAATTCTTTACTGTGAGGGTGGTGAGACACTGGCCCAGGCTGCCCAGAGAAGTTGTGGAGGCCCCATCCCTGGAGGTGTTCAAGGCCAGGTTGGATGGGGCTTTGAGCAACCTGGTCTAGTGGAAGGTGTTCCTGCCCGTGGCAGGGGGGTTGGAACTAGGTGATCTTGAAGGTCCCTTCCAACCCAAACCATTCTACGATTCTATGATTCTATGAATTCTGTGGAGTGCATGTGGTGAAATTGGCAGGTCTCAGTTCAGCGCCCTGGTCCCGCAGCATGGGAGAGGGGACGTTCATTGACACAGCACAGTGACAACCACAGCAGCAAAAGACTGGCGGTGGATGTAAAGGAATATTTCCTGCACGTTGCAAAACCTGTGCCCTTTTGACAAAAGTTGCTATTTTCTTTCACGGTGGCTGATGCTAGAGAGTCCCTGGGGCCTGCTGGGTCTCCAAGCTGGTGAGCTCATGATATTTTTAATAATCATAAGTTATTCCCGTGTGGCTGGGCTGATAGACAGACTGACAGGATCTACCTTCAGGGTAGAAATTGCTCTGAAACTGTAAAACAGCAGCACTGAGGGACCGATGTGGAGAGGTGCTGGGTTTTCAGGGCTCCCCCGGCATCTGGAGGGGGAGGGTTGCTCTGTGCCCATGCAGGATGGGAGGTGGGCAGAGAATCTGAGCTAGAAACAAACCCGGTGTCTCCATTTTTGGCTTTTTTCCAGGAATCCAGCCATCTCAGCTGGGGGCTTTGGCTGAAGGACTTCAAAGCAATGAGATAATTTTATTTCTATTTTTCTTTTAGTTTGTGTATTTCGGGTGTTTTGAGTCACCTGGTGCAGATTTCTGCCCATTACAGCTATGGCAGCGCAGCTGCCGCGACGCAGCTCAGCACTGACAGCCACCTTGGGGCTCACAGCAGTGTCCTTTGGGGGTCTGCAAACCACCGTGGACTTCCAGGGCAACAGGGGAATGTTCAGCCCTGCCCATTGGGCACCGAATTCAGACACTGCAAGAAGGGGGAGCCTGTGATCTGCAGCCAGAGTGGCTCATGGACACAGCTTACAAGGTGGGGAGGACACACTGCTCTCTTCATCCCCTTCTGCTGGAAGCAGAAACTTTCCTTTCCCTGGAGTGTTCCTTCTAATTTCCAACATTTTCAGCACGTGGATTATACCGTTAATCTTACTGCTTCTTTAGCTATGCTGTTTTCTTCTTATCCCCTGAATTCCCTAGTCTTTATATCCTAGCAGGGTGGCTGTATGCTTTGTTTATGCTGGTAAATCTAAATTATATTCCTTAACGCCATTTGTATGGAAGATTAGTAGCAAAGCAGGCTGAAGAGAGGCGGTAAGTCAATCAATGAATTAACCTCCTGGTTAAATGCCATAGCATGTGACAGGACAAATGCATCACGATCCCTCTTTGGTTTAGAAATGTAAATTTCAACAAGGGAGATTAGTGCAGTTTATAATGACCTAGAATGTTTGCCTTAAAAAATGATGCCCCAGATGTTGGCCAGCAGACAAGGATTCAGGCTCTAGAGTCTCAACAATATGCTTGCAACATGACAAATGCGCTCTTATCAAGGAGTGGAGACTGCAGGCTCAGTATTGATTTAAATTTATGAGTATATTTCAAAGGCAGCAGAGGGCTTATTTAGTGCAGACGACTGGCTGAAAACAATATTTCGCTTGCTTTCCAGGGCTGAGCAGAGAGGTGCATGTGCAAAATTCTACATATAAAGCTGTTCCCACGTTGTACAAAGGGAGAAAACCAAATCCTTCCATCCGAACAACAGAGAAGACAGATCACCCACCAACCTTGAAGGAGCAGCTCTGGCACAGGAGCTCTGCTTTGTGTCCACCTGCAGTACTGGGGAAGTACCTGTGGCGACATCTGGAGTCTGGGCAACTCCTCACTTTTCTGTCTGGAAGCAGAGAAGATAGCTGATCCATGGTGGCACCTAGATGAGCTTCTTGCTCATTAATGAGGGCTGAAGAGCATCCTATCCCTTTCCTTGCATTCTTGAAGAAGAGACAGTTTCTTCAAGACTAGTGAGGATCAAAGATTTACTGTAAATGTCCCCATTTCCCTGTGGATTGGCCAACTGTGGCAGGAAACTCTTTCTGAAGGCACATTCTTCCATAATTGTCCATCATGGATTGTCTCGTGCCATCCTCCTTGGCAGGCTCACACTTTACCTGCATGTAAACTGTCTCACAGGTCAATATGACAAGAAATTAAGGTTCAGCAAAAACTTCAGCTTGCAAAAAAATCCATCCTTAATGTTTTACTATTCATTGACTGTCACAGATTTCTTATTTCTATTTTAACATGAACATTACGTATTTTTTAGGAAGGAATTCTAAACTTAAATGCTTGTTGTGGTTTGGGCCGGACTGGTCACTGAAACAAGCAACAAATGCTCTCCCCCAACCTCTCTCTCCGAGGAGAGGAGGGAGAGAAAGAGACTTATGAGTTTAGAAAAAAAACTAAACTACTTTAATGAAAATATTAATAAATTGATAAAATAATAAAAAACAATAATAAAATATATACAATATATACAAAACTGTATCAAGCTGGCAGGATGACAATCACATCACCAGCAGGCACAGGGAAAGTCCCAGACCGGACTCAGTGGCAGATGGGAGCTGGATTCCGGATCTGGAGTCAGGAATACACGGACTGGGATCAAAAGCAGATGAATAGAGTCCTCCTTGGACACCGGCCATTGAAGAAAGAGGGCTGACCCTTTGATCCCTCAGCTTTTATACTGAGCACGAGGCAGATGGGATGGAACACCCTGTGGGTCAGTTTTGGGTCACCTGTCCTGTCCGCTCCTCCCCGCAGGTGTGACCCCTCTATACTTTTCTGCTTCCCACCCTCCAACAGGGCAAGTAACAAAGCTGGCTGCCCTTGGGTGTGATGGCAATAAGGATAAGCAGGAGCCTCTCTGCATCCCATCCCTTGGCATAAATTATAAACAATCAGGTCTTATCACTCTGGGAGTGAACAGTGTCTCCACAATATGCTGTTAATTTCAGAGAGTTCAGTTAGTTAGAAGAGGCTTAGCTAAAAAGTATAAGTACTAAACAGAAAATTGGTTCTGTTTTACCTCAAATGAGGACAATGCTGATTGAAACTTATACATTCTTACATATATTTTTAAAGCTTAAGAGAGAGATTTTAGATTTTCTTTAAAAATTAGAACCTTCCTTTTGACTTTTCAAGATCTTCAGCTAGTGCTTTCCCCAAACTCTTCAACTTTCTAGATGTGCCTTATTTCTCTCCATTGGATGACATATAGGCTTATCGATGATAAAATACTGGAGCTGAGCTCTCAATGATTAATTTGACCATTTTTTTCTCTTTGATTTGCATTTTTAATGAATATAATCTTGTTAGGATACCTTTTAAACATCAGAAAGATTATATATATATTTAATGTACAAAGATGTGCACTTTCTTAAATATGATGACTAAAAGTTCAGATGTCTTAAACTGTGTTCTTTTTATAATTCACACTGGACAAAATTTAGAAAGGTGACCTTGATATCTGAACCTATCCAGGACAGACAACTCTAGGTGGAGTTTAACAATAGCCTCACAAGTTTTCCTCCTTCAGCCAGATAACTCAAAGGGAAAGAGAGAAATAAAAGATGGAAGTATAGAAGACAATGCAGATAACTCTGAAATAAAAGAGAGAAACTGTAGAAATAAATTATTAATGGAACAGCCTTGCTAAAACTTATATGGTCTTTTAAAACTGTAGGACAGTTTTCAGGAACAGAATCTTGTCAGCTTTCAGAATGAGATTATTATTACTTTTAAGTGAGATAGAATTAGTCATGTTATAAAACTGGAGATCTGTAAAAAGAGATAATAATTTACAGGAATTCAGTTCCTAATGGAGTCTTCCTGGAGAAAAGAAATCCAGTCTGGCCACAGTGAGAGCCCTGGCATCTACAGGGAAAATTGCCTGAAGGAGTCCAAAGCTAGAGCATAATATCACTGCTGTACATCTGCCATTGACATTCCTCAACATCCAAACAAAGACATCCACCCAAACCCACAGGAAATTAACTATATCTAGAATTGAATTAAAATTAGAATTAAAACTCAGTACAGTTAGAATTTTTAAAGAAATTGAAAAACATTAAGGGGGAAACTTAAAGACACAGTGGTTTGGTGTGCAAGGGTCACTTGCCAGGTAGCAAGGTGGAGAAGGAAATAGTTGTGAAAAGTAGTATGGTAGCAAAGAAAAATGTGGCTGAGGTTGAACATAACTAAATGAAGAGTCCCTTAGTCCATGCCTTTTGTGAGCCCTCAAAAAGTGAAGTTTTTATTTGTAACCACTTTGCCTGTATTTACACTGCCACACATCATCACAAAGTTCTGCCTGAAATATTGTAGATTAAATATTTCTCAACCCTTCTAAAACTCAGAATGCACAGACTAATATTCTAGTTTGAGTGGAAATTGATTGCTGCTTTACTAGAAAAGTTGCACTTAAGTTCTATTTTAAGGGCTTGTACCTGTCTTATGTATGAGAAAAATTTCAACCATCTCTAGATACATCAGAGGTAATATGTGGCAGAAAATACAGGAGAAAACTCATGGTTTAGATCTACACTTGGATTCCGCATCTGGTGATTCAATCTAGATGAAAGCTTTTGGAAAAACGGAGCATTTTGAGTAGACAGGCCAATGACTTTCCTAAGTTTTTCTAGATTATTTTAATAATTGAACAAGTATTTATTTCCATTACTTACAATTAAAAAAAAAATCTGACATCTTTTCAAAGGCATATTTTCTTGTTGCAAATGCATCTGTAGTTAATACGGATCAAAAACCCCACAAAATTCTTCATGGCAATCTAGGGGAGGTTTAGAGCAGCAGACAAATTGAGTTTAAAAACATGGCATAAAAAGCTAAGCTTGTTACTTAACAACTTCATAACGAAGGTCTTTGCTGCTCATATGATGTTCATAAGTGTGACAGGAAAATACATCAGCTCTGTGCAGTAGTAGGTACGAAGTGTCTGTCTTTTAGATTGGAAATATTCTCCTAACCTGAGAAATGTTACAGCACAAAGACGATCCAAACTGAACTATGCAGAGATATGTATATTATATACTACACTCTGTTTTGTAGGTAGACCCTGAAGAAAGAATTTCTCACTTAAAGGGAGACTAATTATATGACCTTTGTATTTTGAGGATCCATCTGGAGAATTTTAATCATTCAGACAGCATGAACGGTTCAAGTCAGTTCTACTTACAATCAACCACAACGTGTAAGCAGTTTTATCGTTAGCACAAGCCAGCAGAAAAGGCACCTTGGTACAAGCAGTGGTGTTTATACTGCATGCTATAATATATATTAAGATTTATCTTTTTCCTGATATTAATCAGGAAATCAGGGTACCAACCCTGATCAACATACAGCAGGAGGGACAATGTTAGGACAAGCTGGGACTGAGAAGCAATGCACCATATTTTCCCATTTAAGAACACTGACTTCTATTGACTTTTTAAAAAACATTTTGTGGGATATGCCATGCTCTCTTACACAGCAGTCCAGTGCCGTAAACCTGTCTGGCATCCTTAATAAAATCATTCTATTACTCAGGCCACAAAAGCCAAAAAAAGCACAAAGGAGCCAGCACTGACTAGTGCCCCTGGCAAAGGAGGCAAATACACTGAGGTTTGCTCTGAAGGAGCTAGAATAAAGGGGTTTGTAGGGTCATCTGTCAAAGGTAGATCTGGGCTTCCTCCAGGCTCTGGATTACAGAGAAGCATTGCCTTTTGGTCCCAGGCAGACAGAGAAACATGGTCAGGTGAGAAAGGTAAAGAAGGAGATGGGATGCATAGAAGAGAGGCATTGAAAGGAGAAACTGCAGTTTGGATGGCAATGGAAAAGGAAGAAGATGAAAGACATTAGTGGAAGTGTTACGAAACGTGTGACCTCCACTCTATGGAGATTTTATATGTAGCTATGCATTCCTCACAGTAATTAAGTCACCCGACCCAGAAAAAAAGCTTTGTATGTCTTTTCACAGCCTTGGCAGCTAAAGAGACCAATAAGATCACTTATCCCCTTTCTAAATGTCGAATAGATTAGAGATAACTTGATTATCTCTGTAATTTGCAAAGATGTTTCAAATGCAATCAAATGACTCTCAATCTTCACTTTGTTAAGCTGAACAAACGTGAAGTTTCTCATTATAAGGCATTTCTTCTAGGCTTTGAGTTATATACTATGTTTTTAAATTTCTGTTTCTTTTCCTTTTCTTTGTAGAACTTGTATTTTGCTATAGAACAGCTTCCTACCAATTCCCATTAAAATTAGGGCATCAAACTACTTTTGAAGATCCTGGATTAAGAGTTTACAGGTTTCACCAGTGGCTGCTACATTCCTCCTCATTCGTCTTTCTCTTTTGATACCTCACATTTGATAATATCTAGCTACCTCAGCCATGTGGTCTGAGATTCATTGAATTATGACTGTTTAACTTATTAAAAGGTATAAAAGACACTGTTATGGCTACTGCTTAACAATAGGCTACTACAGGTTTTCCGTTCCATTGCCTTGTCAACAGTTTTGTTTCTTATTAAAACCCTCTAAGTGGTGATGTGTAGAAGGCAAAGAACCTTTTACACCATCAGAAATGCAAAATAGCTTCATTCTTTTGTTCTGGAGCAGTTCAGTAAATTTCCCTAAAAGACCAACTTGGCTTCCTCATATTTATAAAGATGAATAGATTCTACTGTTCGTTATCAGAGAAGCAAATACTGACTCAGTACTGACTCACAGATAAGAAAAGGCCACAAAAGGACAATTCAAATCTTTGGCATTATTGGGAGGTTCAGACATAGAAACTCTTGCATTACTATTGCACTAATGACAAATACAGGTTTTAAAAAGCACAAGACAGGCAGGAGTGTATCTCCAGCCCGAGTGGACTGTATATTGAAATACTGAAATTGGGCTCAGCTCAGAAACGGCAGTTATCTCACCTTCCAGACACAGCAGATCCTTAGACCTGGGCTCATGTGATGCCTTTTCTTCCTGGATGAATCTAAGACCAAAGGGAATGTATTACACAATTCTGCTTGGACCACGGACCACAAATCAAACAGCTCGTCCTTGAGCTGTTAGAAAAATATTTTTTTATATATATATCATATTGCCAGCTGATTTTGCAAGAAGCCCTTTGTTATTTTCTTAAATATTAGTTCGGTCTTAAGGAAAAAAAAAAAAAAAGAGAACATGTTGGAGACTTTATCATCATTATTTCAAGACTTAATTTTGAACCCAGTATCTGGAGCTGAACACAAACTTTTCCTTTAATTGTAACTCCATGCAAAAATGTTTTATCATCCTGTAGATACACTGACACAGAGCCAAAGAGTCTCCACCTCTGCACGTCTCTTCCATTTTCTGCTTTTCTGATGAGAACATGATGAGGCAGGACACTAAGAGATACAAATACCGACAGATGGTGTCTGAAAATTCACACGGAGGTGATCTAAAAGGTTATATCTCTGTCTGCCCATTGTCCCCTCTGCTGTAAGAAGTTTCCACAGCACAGTACCAGGCTTTTGCCAGCTCTGCTACAATGATGGTGATCGGCAGTGGCTGTGGAACCCCTGCACTCTGTGGGGTGCCATTCTCTGGGAATCACCCAATCCCAGGTATCTGCATAAATATGGAGACACCAACAGCAAAAACTGGGCATGAGGATTGCCTAGTACAGTGCATCAAACCTGTTCAAACCCAAAAAGGTGAGCACGTCCCCTTATTGAACAGGAGACTTTGCTTTGACCCACTTCTGCGTCCAAACCTAAGACCAGAAATTGTTGTTATGGCCTTCGGGATATCTATAGTAGTACTGCAAATAGTAACACATTGCTAATTTGCAATACATTACGATTTCATCTCCAGATACAGACTCTGCTATCTGATGGCAATAGACATGAGTGAAGCCAGTAGGTGGTTAAAAGCAGCATTTATGAGACAAGCATTACCCAGGCCTTATGCCCCTATTGCTGATCATGTTGAAAAACATGCTGCTGTAGCTCGGGGCCTTATAGAAATTTGAGTCCTATATTCCTATAAGGGAAAATTAAATAAATATTTTTCTGTTTCAACAGCTGTAGGAAATGCTTAGATGTACCCTTTAATTTCCATCATCAATCAGTTCAGATTGCTTTTAAATGGGGATCATAGGGGAGCCATATGCTCAGAGATATTCTTAACACATTGTTCAGTCGAACAGAACTGAACTTGCTCCTTAGGAGGCTAATTTGTCACTGTAATGCTGTATTCTGATTGAATTTCCTAGCAGTTGGTGGTCCGTTACATTGTACGATAAGGGCTGTTTCAATGAACTTCAAAATGAAGTGGCAGAACAGCTCGTCTCGCGTTCTCCTAATTGCTTAAAACATCTCCATACGCGAAGGACAGCAGAGCAGCGATAAGGGTAGCTGATCACATCAAAGCAGAAGATTGTGGTGAGACACTATATTCATTTTTTGAAGAAAGTCTTTGTGACAAAGCTCATAAATGTCGCTTGATCTGCCTTGCTCTCGGAGGGAGAATGGGTCCTTCTGCGGGTTCTCACCCCTCTGAGCACTCAACAAAGTCTGTGAGCTCCCCCCTCTCTTTCCCTTTAATCTCTAAGGTCCTCTTCTGCCGGGTTCAAGCTCTGCAACGTTAATAATTTGAAGAAGTTCACACATGCAGGTCCTGCCTCAGATCCCTTTGTGTGTGAAAAACTGTGTGCTTCCAAAAGGAACGGTTAGCTCTGAAAAGTTGCTGGCATTGAAATGCCCACAGTCGTTTTGAGAAAGAAATATTAACTATGTCTGGTTTTTTCAGCCTTTTACTGCTTATGAAAGAGGCCCTTGGAAACAGAAGGGGAAGAATCTTTCAAGTCGGTCGCAAAGTCTTCAGCTCCATTTGCTAAAGCCACCCCTTCATCCTGGGAAGGTTGAAGACCAGGGTAGATCTTCAGTCACCACCTGGTTCAGCAGCTCCAGCCGTGAATGTGGCACGCAGGCAGCAGCTCTGCAGTACATCAGGAAGGTGCGAAGTGTGGTGACAAGTTGTCTGCAATGAAATACCCCAGAATAGAAAATGTTCAGTTTTTCTGATATTATTTCTTTGTGTGAAAGTAGAGAAAATAAGCCCAAGAACATGCACTGAAAGACTCAGCGACAAAGGCAAAGCTTGTGTCCCAAATTAAGGCCAATAACTTGTTCATTTTTGGAGATGTGCAGTTGCACCCTGTTGCCTGGGCAGAGTAGGCCAGGAGGGAAGGACAGCCGTCCACTTTCTCTGGAAAGGGAACAGGTTCCTGCGTGAGCCTCAGCCTAATGGCTGGGAGCTAAAAGGCGACAATACCTTGAAGGCAGAGGAGAACGAGCGGTCTTCAAGGCTAATGGAAATGCTGGCACTGGGCATTGCATAAATATAGCCTGCTCCTTCTTTCAGGAGCGTGTAAATCAGGACTGATCCCATTCTGAGTAAGAGATAAAATATTGTAAACTGCTGTACATAGAAGGAAAAAAGGCAAGAACGCTGTTTCTTTCGCTAATGGCATGTGCTCTTTGCAGCCTCTAGTAACAGCGCTCAGCATGGGAGATTTTATATAGCAACATCTGGTTACGTAGTGCAAACAAAACAACAATTTAGACAAGGGCATGTGAAAAGGTTTGACATATGGTATTTATTTATGAATTTCAAAGAGCTGCCTGTATTTAGTTTACATTCAAATATTTCCTATGTCCCATGAAGAGACCCCGTGTATAGGCTGTATACATGATTGAATCGTTTTGGTGTATTTACACATGATGCTGAGCTAAGGTAGCCTCTGATTGGCAGACTCAGATTAAGCAGAGATTAATCACGATTTCCACACAGTACAGAGAGATACGGCAATGTTTTCTACAATAAATATCAGTGACAAATTCAGAACTGAGAAAAAATTATCCCAATTCATAGAAAAGGATTATGTGCCAAATACATCCTATTTACTTTATTGTAATAAACTTCTTGACATGACATTAAGCGTCAAACATTAATATCAAGTTTTGATCTAGAAGTGGTATGGAGTCTCTCATTAAGTAGGACTACTTTTTATTGTTTAGATGGAACATATATCAGAGCACTTTCCTAATGCTTGTCCTGCTGAGGGAAGATGAAATGTTCCTAATAATACAGAAGTCATATCGATGCCAGTCATTTGGCTGAGTTCGTGATGAACTCAGCCACCACAAGAGTATAAACTTTCTGCATCTACAGGCACATCTGCTCATTTCTGCTCGTATCATTCAAGATCCTGAGTCTATGAAGTGGCCTCAGGAATAAAAGATGCACAACTAGGTAACTTTGTTGTAACTAAATTACAGATCTATAATGTCCACTTCATGTCCCTACAGGACATTTTCCAGTCACCAAGAACCCTAAGTTAGCTGATTTCAACTACTTTACCCTGCTTTCTCTCCAAATCTCAAATTCAAGCCTCAGATGGTATTTCCAAACACTTTGTAAAAGTAGCAGGCTGGTGAACTCACGTAACTAAAACCCAACCAAATATGAAAATTCTGTGGACAACATTTCCATCAAAACACATTTCTAGAATACCAACATATAAACCCTAGAAATAAGAATCATGTTAACTCCCCATCCTCAGCTCATGACATTTTCCATAGAGAAATGAGAAGCTGTAAATTTGTGATGGATTTTTGTGGTTATCCATTTTGATCTACTGAACAGTACAGGCTAGAAAGGGAGTTTTATTAGGTTATTTCTACACCAAAATTCATAACTTTTAAAGACATTCTCACTTCTCTATCGCATCTGTCACCAGTTAAGTTGTTCCAATAAAGTTTAGCCTTGCCATTAAAAACTTGCAGCTCATTTCTGTTCTGCTTTTTATTTGTTTTATCTGTCGGTTTCAGCTACCAGAGCTGATAATTCCGTCATTTGCTGAGCCAAAAGAGCCCTCTGCTGTTGGAAACCTACTTCCACCCAGGGGACTTCTAGCCCACAGTCAAGTGTTCAGTTGCATAGTGCAGAAAAACAGTTTTTTGGATTTTGGAAAGCAGTATTTCTTATGCTGGCATCCTTCTTGTAGCTCTGTTCTGAAACGTTTCTCAAATTGCCAACAGTTGCGTGGGTTGGCATTGCAAACAGTGGCATTTCAATTGTGGTGAAATTCAAAAATACTTTCTCCCCCGTCTCCCTTTCTCAAATTTTCTAAGTCTCAGATTTCGCCTTGAAATAGCTATTTTTCAAAACAACATTGAGAAAAATGGCTCAAGTTGAGATGTTGCCTTTCGAGTGAACCAGGCAGCCAAAAGTGAAGACGTGTATGTGGCACTGTTCACCATTATAGAGAAGACATCTTTCCCTGGTACGGTTGGTATTGTTTTGGAATACATGTCATAGCATAACCACTCCATTCAGAACAGAAGAAAGACATGAAGTTTCAAAAATGTAAGATGATAGTGCCTGCAAATGCTGTCGAGGCTAGCACCAGTCCAGAGGCTGAAGCTTTCCCATTTATTTTCACAGCTCTCATAAAGATATGGCTCTCTTTACAAGCGTGGAAATGGACCTTTAACAAAGGCTCTGCTTCTGCAAAGTGAAAGCCATTTGCTGGTTGAAACTCTGGATTTATGTTCTTTGAATTTTAGCTCTGAGAGTTATTTCTATTCCGGCTGCTGCTACCCTCACCCTGATGGTTGGACCTGGATGCCCTTGGGCTTTCCCTTGCATAACCCAGCTCCATGCCGCTCTGGGGGCTTCCAGGGGCTAAGTCGTGTAGACCGTCCCATTGTGAAGCTTGCAATGAAGAAACAAGGACCCTTTCTGACAGGCAGAAGGTGTGTCACAGCCCTCTACCCACTACAAGTGTTATGGGGCACATCAAGGATGAGAAAGGAGGAGTGGACAGGGCAAGCCAGCTGCAGACGCATCATTAAGGACAGTCTTCTTCCCTCCGACAGCTTGGAGATAGCGGAAGCCAGGACTGGGTCACCTATTCCAGAAAACCTAGGCAGCCAGAAAGAAATAATAATTTTCTCTGCACCACCAGATTTACAGCAATTTATACCTACATGTGCTTCAGTCTTATATGATCAGTTCAAACCAGCCTGCCCACTGTACGCAGCTGGGGCAGCACTGACGGGTCTCAGCATGAGCCATGCTGGAGGCTGAGTAAATGAACATCTACGGTCCTTGCAGCTGCTTTCGTTATTAATTATAATGGGCATTTATGTACAATCTCATTTAAGTGGATCCATCACATTGGAGAAAATGACAAGGAAACATTCAAGAAGCTGAAAGTAAATGGGCTCCCTCGAGCCGTACAAGCTGACCTTGGTTCCGTCGTTGTCACTGGTGGCATTGCAGAAATCTCCATCGATCTTACTTCACAGTGCCTCCTCCATTAACTGATGCCCCACAGCTGATCTGAACAACGGCCTGGTCACAAGATCTTACTCTCCTTTTCCTGATGTTCAAAGGAGACTCCAAACTTATAATCTATTTGCCCAAATCTTCACAGCATGTTAATTGTGCACATGTGATTAATTTTATTAGTGCTCTGGATGTTGTTACCAAATCCCAGTTTGATTCTCTAATTAGCCCGTTTAGTTAATTAATTAGGCTTTTCTATCCATACTGTGAGAATGTTTTCTCTAATAACTTTTGTTCCAGTTGGCCTGGCTCGTTGGATTTTGACAGACAATATGGAGGCTGCAGAGATTTAAAGTTACTACTGATTTCCTTTCCCACATTCTTATTTTTATGAAATACAAATTACTGATGCTCTGGGTAAGGAACATCCCGTAGCTTGAACTGACTTGTTAACAGACAAAAGAGAATTTACGTGGGGAGATACATCCTAAGTAGCTCGGTCACTGTAAAACATTATTAATCGTAATTTTTATTGCAACGGGTTATTATGTAATGTAAACTGTCATAGTTTCTATTCTGGTTTTGAGGCAGATATTTGGCCTGATCTTGAAATACAGCTGTTCATTGATGTCTGCCTACGCGCAGCCCTCCTCAGTGTTGCCCATGGACTTCAGGGAAGATCAGCAAGGTTAATGCACTTGGTGATCTCCGAACCACCGACGTCCACGTGGTGAACCCCCAGAGAGCAGAGGGCTGTACACAACAGCATACTAACGGAAGAGGGAAGAAAAAAGAAAAGGAAAAAGTAGATCACAACTCACTATTTCAACAACACAAGGGAAACGATGGAAACCTCGTGTTTAGCAACACAAACCCTGAACTGCCACCACTAAGGTTGAGGGAGGTGATTCTGCCTCTCTACTCCACCCTCGTGAGACCCCAGCTGGAATACTGCGTCCAGCTCTGGAGCCCCCAACATAAGAAGGACGTGGACCTGTTGGAGCAGGTCCAGAGGAGGCCATGAAGATGATCAGAGGATTAGAGCCCTTCTGCTATGAGGACAGGCTGAGAGAGTTGGGGTTGTTCAGCCTGGAGAAAAGAAGGCTCCGGGGAGACCTTATAGCAGCCTTTCAGTATCTGAAAGGGGCCTACAAGAAAGCTGGAGAGGGACTTTTTACAAGGGCATGTAGCAATAGGACAAGGGGTAACGGCTTCAAACTGGAAGAGGGGAGATTTAGGTTAGATATTAGGAAGAAATTCTTTACTCTGAGGGTGGTGAGACACTGGCACAGGTTGCCCAGGGAAGTTGTGGAGGCCCCATCTCTGGAGGTGTTCAAGGCCAGGTTGGATGAAGCTTTGAGCAACCTGGTCTAATGGAAGGTGCCCTTGCCAATGGCAGGGTGGTTGGAACTGGATGATCTTTAAGGTCCCTTCCAACCCAAACCATTCTATGGTTCTACAATTCTATGATTCTTATTGCTCTTGAAACAGCAAGGAACAGTGAAGTGGTCTGAAATAACTGCCAGTTATTTTTTGCAGCACATCTGCACCAAAGCACACACCGAGGTCCTGGTGACAGCTCGGCATCATGACAGACAGGCAGCACGCTTGGGGAGGCCAGGGTTTCACACTCCTGCAGCTCTTCTGGCATGAAGATGGCTTCTAGGCTCTTCACGGAGCTGATTCACTGCCCGTCTGGGGGATATGGTAGTATTTTCCGGGCTTCTTCTAAAAATTCCATTTACAGTTTAAATTAATCCATCAGCCCTGGGCTTGTCACAGGATACGTGCTGGGGGATCCGGGGACTCAAACAGGTCTGGACAGGAGGGATTGTTTTTAGAACAAGTATCAATACAGCCAAAAAACCAAGAAACCCTCTGAAACAGCATCCACCCGTACAGAGAAGGACACTCACACCCACTTACTAATGACCCAGGATCGTTATTTGTATTAAGCTCATTTGCTTGTTACACTTAAAGTTTGGCTTGGCCATTGCGGCTGTTTATTTGGTGTTATGATCCGCATTTATTTAGAGATGTAGCAGTAGTAATTTGAGCTAATCCTTTCTGACCACTATCATGTGATAGAAGTGTTAATCATTAACTATCCAGAGTCACACAGAAAGAAGAGTTAATTAATTCAGTAGGCACCCACACATATCACCCTTTTATTAAGAAAAAAGCTGCACGATGACATCAGCCTTCGAGAATGTCAACAGACATTTTTAAGAGTTTCTGCTGCCTTTGTCCAAGAGTGTTCGGCTCCTCTGAGCTTCTGTAAAGGGAGTTAAATATCCAATTATAACAATTTTTACCATCCAGATCATGAGCCTATTCTTCAGAATTAGCCTGAATTAATGATAAGTGTGGAGAAAGGAGAAGTTACACATCATTATCAGCTGCATGTTTTTTTTCTGGACAAAAACAAATCCCTGACCTCATTTTGAAACCCTCATTAGCAGCCCTTGTAAAGGAGGTCAGCCCGCTCCGCACCCAGCCTGTCCCAGCAGCCAGGGGCTCTGCTGCCCAGGGCACACCGTCCGTCGGGCTCCGGTAGCCGGTGGCTCTCGTGACAACACCTCTTCCTGATGCCGGGCAAAGGCTCAGCAACCTGCCTTACATCTGAAATGACAGGGATTCACCGCGCTGACAGAGCCAGCTAGTCCAATTTATGCAAATGTGGTCCTCTTGTGATATTAACCCTAAATTCAGGAACTGCAAAGCTTTCAGAAACTACCTTTTCTTTTCTCTTTCCTTTCTTATATCCATCCCTTCCCTTTCCCAAGGTCTATCAAAGATCCTGTCTTCTGGCAGCAGCCTTTATAACGTGGTTTGCTGGCAAACACGGTCCTCCTGTGTGCTCCCAGCTTCAGCCATACTATTTTGTACAGATGTGTCTCCTAATAGTCTGTAATATTGTGTTATCATATACAGGGCACACAATACACATTACAATTATAAATTCACATATATATAAAATACAGCCACCATCATATAACTAAACAATTAAGAACACTACCAACAACTTTATAGCAACCTTATAAAACCACCAAGCAATCCTATACCTTTCTATAAAAACATACGCACATGACACTTGCTATATGCAGGAAGTTATATTTTAAGTCAAAAAATTTGCATGTTACATTTCTCCATTAGGGAAATATCCTAATTTCAGTGAAAAGTATAAGCAATCAGTTTTACCTCACTTGCTTTGGGAAGTACAATTTATAGGAATCAACCGTTTATATAGCTGGCATCTTATCTGTTCTTGTTTTCTTTTGTGGCAAAGGAAAAGCATGACTATACTTTATCACCATTTTAGCCAGGAAATTTGCACTGAGATGAGACTTCAAAAGGATGAACATGATGTCTCTAAAACCGGTTGGTAGTTTACAAGTTGTAGGTTTTTCAAGAAATAATTTGGAGAACAGGCTGCAACCAGGCAATGCTGTTTGAACAGATGCCAAGATTTTTCCTGCCTTCTCCTTGTTAGGGTGGTGGAGCACCATTCATAGCCAACTTATTAATTAATCTTCCTAATAGAAATTTTCAAAGCCAGAATTATCTGGTAATATTGAACCTGTGTTCAAGATACAAATGCACATGAAAGTACAAGTGAATAATGCTAGTAGCTCTTACCAGCTGCATAAAAACGCACTTTTTCCAAGCAGAATAAATAGAGAAAGTGAGTTACAGAAAGTTTAAGCAACGTGGTCGGGTTCACACAGCAAGTCAGTGCCAGAGGTCAAAGCAACACTCCGCTCTGCTGTTCCTCAGCTTTCGGTGCTCGTGGCTGGACCACGTGTTGTTGCTAGTGCAAAAAACCTGGACACAGGGCAAATATGCAAAGAGAGCTTGTGTGCCTGGGGGAAAGGGAGAAAATTAGAGGGGAAACCCCCCCCACTTTTCCTCTCTCTTGAGTCCTAAATCGGATTTTGAAAGAGTATCGCTGCTTGTCTGTTTAAAGAAGAACAGGCACTTCTGATTCTCCAGGATTAATAGCTTTTGATATTTTATTTATAGAAGCACAATTACAATCCACTCCGAAGAGACCAGAATCACAACTGTCCCATTTTAAACCTTTCTTTATAGCACAGACATTTCTTTTCTGACAAGGAAATGAAAGAGACTGACAGACCAAGCAGAAATGTCTGTCTGCAAAGGCACTGTTACCTCAAGTGATTGGTGTTGGGCTGATAATAAAATCTTCTGGTTTCATCCTATTTTCTTAGCAAAAACGGCTATTGGAAAAATTTGAGGCGCTGAGAACACCAACACTGCAATAAATGGAGTAAGGGGTCACGTGAAATGATGGCACAGCCATTAAGGACCAAGCTACAAAATAACTGGGCTGCCTGCAAGGGAATTGAGATAGAAATTCAGGGGATCGTTAATTGACGTGGCCTGAAGAAAATCTTTTTGGCTTGCCAGAGCCCGGAGCTGGCTGCACGCCTCGGCACGGCGGGGCTGCCCACCGGGCAGGGCTGCACCACCGGCCGCCGGGCTCCCCGGCACCGCCGGCACGCACAAGCTGGGCTCTGTAAACACCGTCTCATTAGAGCTTTTTGAAAAGAAAATCGTTGTAAATTAGAGCTGGGAGTGATGTTTGCAGAAGGTTTGCAGCCAGCGGACTTCGCGTTCCTGGCAGGTCACGGGCGGGACGAGGATGCGGTTCCCAGCTGAACCCTCGCGTGTGGTTCCCTTCTGCTGCTGCCGCTGCAGTAGGTGAGCGGTGGCAATGCTATTTATGCAGGAGTATTTAACTACTAGAAAGTTTAAATCAACAGCAACCACCCCCACCCCTTTTCCAATAATCTTAGAAATTACAAGGGGTTTTTTTCCAGATTAACTGGAATCTGTGGAATCTGGCCGTCTGTCAGGAATTTACTGTGTCTTGCTTTGCCTTTCTCTCACCTACTGTTTTATTTTAAGCTTCTGGTGCTTGCAGGGCATTTTCAACATTGCCTTTTAAGTATTTTTTTTCTTTTGTGACAGTCTTAGACAAGCAGGCAGGAGGAATTTACACATGATTGGGTGAAATAACAAGAAACAAATATTTTCCATTGCAATTACAAGGTTGGCCTCCTCATACAAATTATTTATGGAAAAATACACTTAATGCCATTACCCAGATTTTCCAAGATAAAGGAAGATGAAGTTGCTGCACTGTAATCCATTAGTCTGGTATGTATGATGGATCACAGTTAGACGCGAACCATGTAGAAAGTAGCTGTAAGTGATCCTCCAGCTGACTCGAACTTTTGAAGCTAATTTTCCACTACCAAGGTGAAGATACACCTGCTGCAGCAGAAGAAATCTTTCTAGGCACATCACAGCCTTCTTCCCTGCTGTGCCGGCCCTCAGGTTGCTTAGACACAGTCCACCGTGCAGCCCTGGAGGTAATAGATGTTTGTGGATACGGGAAGGCTCATGACACGGAGCATTTCACACCGGAAAATATGACACTGGAAAACCCTTACTTTGTCTGAGCGGATGCTTGAGTGTTTTGAATAACTAATACTGCCCTGCAGTGAATTGCTGAGGCTTGCGAGGAGGTGTACGGGGGAGTAAGGGAGATGACCACTCATGAGCCTCATGTCTACCTTAGCATTCTCCTCCCCATGGCTCGGGGCCCTTTGCCCGTGTTCACAGACTGCCAAGCAGCTCAGGACAGGGAAGGACTTTCCCACCCTGCTCAAACGGTACTCACCGAGGCCTTGTAGCAAAGCGCCTGCTGAATCAAGAAGCAAAATAATTACAACTCTGGGATTAAAGAAAGAAGTGGCTGACAGCTCGTCTCATCGTAAAAATTTGGGGAAGATGATCTGCTGCCAAAGACTGTATTCATATTAGTTTATGAAACCAATCACGACGCATACTCACAGCTGTTAAAAAGCCCAGAAGTTCTTAGGTGCAACCTGAATTCCACATATGGCAACTGCATTGGTAGGACAGGTATTTTGATTGAAGTTTCCTTTTTCCCCTGCAGTTAAGATGAATACATGGGATTTAAATCAAACGTGCCTATAAAACTCCCTTCCGTTTGGTGATGTGCTGCCTACATGTCTGGAAGCTGACTCAGGAAGAGCTTTCGGCAGTCTGCCCCCCTCCCCTGCCTGTCAGCCTTGTGAGGCGGGTGGAAATCACACACCAGAAATGTTGGTACAGAAATGACGGCTTTGGACCATCGTTTTCTCTCGCATGAAAAGAGCAGCAGTACCTCCCCTCTACAGACGGTGCGTTTTCCCCCAGGGAAGACCTCTTTGGCCAGGGGCAGAGGGACTGGAAGACTATTACAGCCTTTGGGAAAAGGGAGGCTGATGTAGAAATAAGAAGAAAAACCCCTAAGCTTGCAGTGAGCGTCCTGAGGGCACTTGAGGCACAGGTAGCATGTGCAGGCAGAAAGGATGTTGAGAATAATTTCTTCTGGATCTCCATTCTATGTCCCCTCTATGGCTCTTCTGTAATGACTTGATGCCTATGGCTGCTCATCACAGTGACTTCTATTTTCCTTCCTATCTCCTGCTCTCCTATCCTGATTGAATACCTTTAGCTCTCTTCCACACCCCCAAATCGCCGTCTTGGCAAGAGAATTCATGTGCTTGGGTTGGTCTGAAGCTATCTGTATGGTGAGAAACCAGCTAGCTAAACAGAACAGAAAATCGTTAAATTCACAGTGCAGTTTTCCATCTCTGGGGTTACTAATTTGGCCGTATTTTCACTATTCAGCCAACGTTCATACTATGGGAAGGGAAGTTATTTGTCATCCTGATTTTTCCATTCAGTTCAGATGAAATCCATCAGGGAGTCCAGAATCACTAGTGACGAGGGCACTGCAGATGGACAGACATCTGGGAAGACAAGTGGACAAACACCTTGGTGACAGTGCAGCACAATGGGACAGGTGTTTCCAAAGACCCTGATAAATAAATAATCTTCCATGGGGTTTAAAGGAGTATGGATGGAAAAATGGTGCTTCTGTAACACCCTTGGCAGTTTGCATTTGTTGGAGATAATCCAGATGCATAGGAAGGGTGTGACATTTTTGATATAATCATGGTTTTCAGATGAGTGTTTGCAAGTGACTTCTACAATTTATAAAACATCAAGACCTCATATGACTGTAATCTCATTTAAAATACATGTAAAGTACACTTAAAACCTAAAGCTGTCACTCAGCATTAATTAATAAAAATATGTGAGTGCATGATGGAGTTCTCTGGAGAGAGAGGAGCTAAGTTTTCATTTTTCCCCATTTGCTGGTGAAGAGTCTGTCAGTAATGTTCCCTGCAAAGGATCCGAAGCCTCTTGTGAGTTTCTGCTGGGATTTTGTCCGAAGTGAATAACATACAGATGATGAATGCGTTTGAAAAAGCTAGTTTATATTCAGAAAAACCATCACATTTAATACAGCTTCAAATCACCTGTGAAACTAGATGGGAAACATAATTACGGTGCAGCGTTACACCTACATAAATATCAGGCCAACCTCAAGGCTTCAGTCTGCAGATGTCCCATTCCCCAGGCTGCCAGCTTTGCAGGAGATCTGCTCATGTCCTTCCAAAACCACTGCAAATCTTCTGAGATTTCGCATGAAATGAAGCCCCGAGACTGTGGCCACCAACAAGGAGAAAGGAGCGATGAAGCAGAACACAATCATAAGTGTGAAGGCAGGTCTCGGTAGCGATATTTGTATTAAAGTCTGGGAAAGTGACACAGAAGAGCTGGGGACTCTGCTTGACTATACAGGCCTCACCACCTGGAGAAGCAACGTGGTCCTTGCTCTGCCAGCCCTCTGGGTTCAACCTCTCCCCCAATGCGCTGTGGTCAATGCCATACAACATCGTGGCCAAAGAAGAGGAGGCCCATCCCAAAGCAGAGGTGTAGGGACCACAGGCAGGAGTGTAAGAGAAGGTCATAAGCAATAACAATACATAACAGCATCCTCAAAAATGCCAGGAGAATTTTCAAATCGCTTTGTACCATTTTTTTTATCAATCCAGTTATGGCTGTAAAAAGGAAATAAGAAACTCACTCATCTGGATATTGTTGCAGAGGAGATAGCGGTTCTTCTTACTATTAGTCACAAATTATTTCCTTTAAAAAATATTATTGTCATTATTTCTGAGATAAACTGTTTAAGTCCTGATGGATGCTTCTGGAAATCAGTCCCTACAGAGTTGACAAGATTATCTGGCCTCAAGTGAAGCTGGATTTTTGTTTTACTTGGACTGTGTTTGCCTTAACCAGTACGAAGCAAGTAAAACCAATCTGAACTGCACTATGGGGTGTATTTAGCTAAGTTTCAATGTTTCCAAAACTCAGATTCAGTAACCCAAACGTTAATGATACTCTTTATGAAATAATTCTCTTGAAGTCAACATCTCTAACAGTGTTGATCCCGTTAATGAGTGGGATATACAACCACATCGTGAGAAATAAACTCTGTCTTGGAGATCCTATAGTTTAAACATACAAAGAGGATTAAAAAGGGAGATGCTGGTTTCCCAAAGGTCCCTTTCAACCAAAGTTTTTCTATGATTTTTGGAAACTAAATACTTAAGATAGATTTAGAAATGCAAGGCAATTTTCACCATCCCACTTCCTCGGCAGAATTAGTGCCAAGGACCTATGCGGAAAAATATATTAGTGCATTTCAAATAGTTGGGTGTTTGTGACATGAGATAGCAAAAAATTCTTAGGAACTTTGTGTTATGCCATGTATTAGTAAACATCTGCATAGCCTTAAAGCTTCACTGCATCTTTAGAGCCTATCTCTTCAACTTTCAAACAGCTTTATGCAACATGCTGGCACAAGCCCGTTTTTAATGGCTATAAGTCAAGTTCAAACAAGTTTATTAGACAGCTGTGAAATTATATTGGCATATCCGGTAATGTAAGTCTGACACGAATCTTTCATGCCTTCTGTATGACAAGTGAAAACTCATTTCAGAGCTTTTCTTTCCCATAAATTCTTGTATTTTCACTGTTTTAATAAGTGAATGTACTATGGAAGGTACTTACAGCATATTGACAAAATACGTGATTATGAAGACAAACAATGTCAGCTTTTCCCACCTTTAAACAAGTATATTAGCTATAAGTAATGAAGCTTCACTAAATTACTCTGAATCTGTTTGGATTTGGACATAAGATATGCAGAGACATAGTTAGCACATGGAAGTATTCCATTATGTATTTATTGGCCCAAATGAATCACAGCCATAAATACTACTTGTATCTGAAAGGAATAACTGCTTGCTGTTCTGTCTTGAAAACACAATCCTTAAACACAGAAATTTTGACTGCTTTCCAATGACGTTGCATTTGCCAGCTCTATCGCATTTAGCATGACAAAGACTACTACATTTATGTGTCATCTTCACTTCCCACCGAACTTTTGTCCGTGACTTCTCAGGCTACACTTAGAAGAAATCCCATTAAAAATGGCCTTCGAGTGGGTTTCAGACAAACTCCACATTGCATTTCCCTGCTGCTGCCTGGGATGTGTTAAACACACTGCTCACACTCCGCGTGGCACATGTACAGCAATTTTGGTCCAGGAAATACCAGACTGAAATGTGAGAGTCATTCCTTTTTGAAATTCAAATGTTGGCAGGTAGGCGATGTCCATGGGAATTTGCTGGAAGTGGCTGTTTTCATACAAATAAACCCAAAAGGACGCTCTAGCCAGACATCACCCGCAGCCTGGCTGTGTGCGCAGTGGGGGCATTTCGTCCCATTTTCGCCAGCTGTTCCATACTGTCACCCAGTCATCCCTGGTGTCTTAACGCTGGCTCAGTCCTACAGTTAAAATAAAATGCACATGAAATTTGCCCATTTTTGAACCATGCAAAAAACCTCTACTTTAAACTGTTGACTAATGCAGACCTACAGTCTTTCAAATGTTGATAAATCAAAGAAAAACAGTATTGGGAAAAAATATTATTATTTCCCCTTTCTGTACTGCTAGCATTACAGAATTTTTAATCACAAGGCAGCCTCTTCAGTCGAGGGATAATCCTGCTGGCTTTGATCCAGCAGTGCCTGCCAAATGCCAGGGCAATGTGTTGTCAATATAAAAATCTACAGGCATTCTGGGGCATGAAGAAATGTACTTTCCATCATAAAAAAAAAAAAAAAAAGAACTGTTGCATTCTTTGCAAAAATGCCAGAAATACTTTTTGGCTTTGTTTATGTCACTGGTTAGCATCGTCTTTCTTAAAATGTTGTTTCTTCTCCTCTGTTCAGCACAGAAGGAAAAAGTAAAGAAAACTCTAAAAAAAAAAGTATGTAGGGATTTTTCATTTCTCCGGGAGAAGCGTGCTGATGCAGATGTATCTGATCTAAATATCCCTAAATAATAATGATGACGGGTGCAGACTCTGCGCCACATTCAAAGCATTCCTGCCACGAACTGAGCCATCACCTGAGATGATGACTTCGGGATGCTCAAAACATGAAAATCCCACAATTCCACTTCTTGCTAAGCATAGTGAAAATAGTATCATAGCACAGGGAAGTATAAGAGAACAAGGAACCTTTGTTTCCATGGCAATCCCAGCTCCTTCTTCAGACACAAGCACAAAGGCAATATGCTGAATGATTATCTGAAGGTCATGTTGCTCTTACGAGAAAAGTTAGAGAGAATACACTGGGCTAATTTCCCCAGTCAGGAGGCACGCTGCATTTCTAACCGGTTAAAATAAGCAATTGCTAAAGGAAATAATTGCCTTCATTAATGTCATCTGTTTATTTTAAAATCTGTTTTCCTAAACAGCAGCCTGCTCGTGAGGGAGGGGAGCGTAACTGGCTGTTCTTTAGACTCACTCATATTTTGTATCATTATTTGACGTGCTGAGAGACAAGTCTTAAGATCCTAAGTACTTTTGGTGTCCCTCACCTGGTACGATACTGACATTCCCTTTAAAGTCAAATGCCTCTTAAAAAGGAGTAAAATGTCTCCATATGAGAGTTTGGTTTTGTTTCCAGTCATTTTTGCCGTGAGCCGCTCTTCAAGCCACTTCGATTATCACCAAGTGCAAATGGGTTTCCAAATGCCTGGATACCCCAGGGCCGCGTGCGGTGTACGCAGGTAAGCAGAAGGACAGCTAGCCGGCATCTGGCTCCGTTACGTATGTAAGAAACAGGCATCTCGGAGACGCATAAATGTTAAATGCAGTTTACTTTGTGTTTCCCAATGTCAGTTTTAGATTTCCATTTCCTCTGAGATGGTTTGACCTTGTTGACAGCAGGGGTAAACGTTTTATGCGGAAAAGAAAATGAGTGTTTAAAAAGTGTAATTCTATTTTCTTGCTCCATTCTATGCTCCATGATTTACTACAGATCTGAAGTACAAAGGAACAGAAACTTTACTGGTGTTCGGGAGGAAAGTTATTTTTAGCGTTGTTTTGTTGCCAAGGCATATAGAAACCTTATGTGCTACCTCAGAAAGTTACCGTGGAATGGCAATGAAAGAGGGATGCCTATTTCTTCATCTTTTCTTTCCAACCACGAAGCTTTTCTCCCATTTAAAAAGGATGCACGTATTCCAGAGGAGAAGTTGCAGGAGTCACCAAGCAGTTTGGAGTTCAATTAAGCATAAACGTGTGATCGTTGATTTTGTAGTACAAATACAAACGAAGATCTTGAACCAGGACAGTGCTTACACATACAGCTCTGCCTCTTTTCAGTAAAAAAGCATTCCTGAAGCTGAACTTCATGAAGTTATGGTTGCTGACAACCGGATAGGGAGAAACAAGGCTGCAGAGGTGGGAGGGGAAGAGCACGACACGTAGAGCCCAGTTCTCCCAAACACAAACCACTAGTTCCACTAAAGCCGTATATTGTCAAAACGGTAGATGTGAAATAAGAGCTGGGAAACACCATCTCGAGGCATAGGAAGGGCAGGAAAGGGTGGCTTACGCGTGCCCTCCCGTTGCTGGCACCTGAGCATCTCCAGCTTGGGGGCGACACGGGGGCTGGTCCAGCTAAAGAGAACATTTTGCCTGTGGCGAGGGGCGAGGGGGAGCTGGAAGTGTCTCTTTTTCCAGGGGTGGTGTTGAAACTGGCTCAAAATACACAGCTTGAGAAGTGTTAACTCGGCATAGAGGGTAAGCCATCGTCTTTCAAATAAATACTTCCTGGGAACAGAGGGGGAAAGCCCTGCTCATTTGCAGGTAGCAGCGCGTTGGGTTTCACTTCAGCAGGACAAAGATTTAAAGCGAAGTGTAGAATGACTTACACATTATCGCTGGCGTCAGGCCAGGAGGGGAGGATAATGTAGTTGTTCTACAAAAATATTAGTTTGCTTTATCTCTTTCCACATCAACGGTAAGTTTTTAAATGCTGTTGTGATACTTCACAGGCAAAAAGAAGGAACAGCCCTCAGGGCAAAAACATGTGAGCCTTCAGTGAACTTAATACTCCCATACCACTCTAAGAAGAAAAAACATCTCCTTTCCTGTATGTTTTATGTTACTAGGATGCTGACTGAGAGAAAAAAAAAATGGTAAAAACATCCTACAGTGAGGAAGACCAAAATTCTGCCTAGGGACAGACTTTTGTGGGGTCCCAGCTGGCTGGATGCATGCACACCCCAAAAACAGATGTGGGTCTGGGAGGAGCAGCAGTACATCCGTACACACACCTGCAGAAAGTATTAAAATTCAAGAGAAAGGAATATAGAGGAGCTGGTTATTGACACAGATCGAGAGTCAGGAATAGATATTGATAGGTATGTTTGGGTAAATAAATCGTTCTTAAGGTAAGTACACATGGAGAGAAAAAGAGAGTTGTTTGTGGTGACTGCAGGAGGTGGAGGAGTGGGTACGGCCCTGCCTGAAGTTCTGCAAAGTTCTTTCCTGCAGAAGTGTAGGTATGCAAGCAAACCTGCCGCTCCTTGAGTCTCTCAATGAGTCCTGCTGGGTACGTCCTTGTGGCTGACCGCAAATTCCTCACCAAGCTTCTCTTCTCGTTCAGATGTCCCCATGCCATGCATGCTCAGGCATGACTTTTCCTGTTTCTAGCAACATACACCTCACGTGGTGGTCTTTCACCTCAGATCACTTGGTAAGGAGGCCCTTGCAGGGACTCTTACCTAACCGGGCTATTCCTGGCCTGTATCAGGAATAGTGTGGCCAGCAGGACTAGGGCAGTGATTGTCCCCCTGTACTCAGCACTGGTGAGGCCCCACCACAAATACTGTGTTCAGTTTTGGGCCCCTCACTACAAGAAAGACATTGAGGGGCTGGAGCGTGTCCAGAGGAGGGCAACGAAGCTGGTGAGGGGTCTGGAGCACAAGTCTTGTGAGGAGCGGCTGAGGGGACTGGAGTTGTTCAGCCTGGAGAAGAGGAGGCTGAGGGGAGACCTTATGGCTCTCTACAACTACCTGAGAGGAGGTTGTAGCCAGGTGGGGGTCGGTCTCTTCTCCCAAGTAACAAGTGATAGGACAAGAGGAAATGGCCTCAAGTTGCACCAGGGGAGGTTTAGATTGGGTATTAGGAAAAATTTCTTCACCAAAAGGGTTATCAGACATTGGAACCGGTTGCCCAGGGCAGTGGTGGAATCACCATCCCTGGAGGTATTGAAAAGCCGGGTAGACGTGGTGCTGAGGGACATGGTTTAGTGGTGGTTTTGGCAGTGTTAGGTTGATGGTTGGACTCAATGATCTTAAAGGTCCCTTCCAACCTAGGTGATTCTGTGATTCTAACTGCAGCACATGGAAACTTCATCGAGATCTTCACTGCTTTGATGAACTTGCTTGTAATCATAGAACTACAGAATGGTTTATGTTGGAAGGGACCTTAAAGATCATCTAGTTCCACCCCCCCTGCCATGGGCAAGGACACCTCCTGCTAGAACAGGTTGCTCAAAGCCCCGTCCAACCTGGCCTTCCTTGAACACTTCCAGAGATCTGTCAGTGAATTAAAAACATATTAGGGGTGAGATGAAAGAATGAGATGAAAGAATGAGATGACACACGGCGGCTGGCACACGACTTGGCCCCTAATGTTACCACCAACACCTCACTCACACAGCATGGACATGCAGCAATGAGTTGTTTGGTACATGGATAATAAGGTGTTGTGATGGGTGATCTGGGTAACATTTGGGTTGCTATTTGTGTCACTTAAATGTATATTTTTACATATATTAATCAGGTACAGGGCTGATATTGGCAGGAGAAGACTTTTGCTGCTATACTGTATGCAGCTATAGTAACGCATCAACATACGTACAGCTACTGTGCATACTCACCTGTTAAAGAGGCCCAAATGCAATGTGACACATGGCTATAATATATAGTATAAATACAAAAAACCCCACACAGCTGTCTCTTTATAGAAAAGATACTATTTTACAGAACCAGACTGTTGTATGTGAAATAAAACACATGATGTTTACATACATACAGTATTGAAATGTACACGTGTAAAGTAGTCAAAAGCAAATAACGTAAAATTCCCTCAAATCATATTCTTTAGGTCTTTAATTAATGTATACTTGACTATATTTTATGAAAATACTTCTTGTTATGCTTGGAAATGTAAATCCTCTTCTGCTTCTGTGTATCCTTCTTCACCCACTGCAATGAGTTAAATAATAATTTGCAGCTAAAGCTCCTTTAGTTACCGAAAAAATAGGTCATTAATGATGTCATGGAAAAGTCTATTTTTCTATTACTTCTCACCACATATGTGAAGGTCCACAATGTTTGCAAAAGAGTGACTGTACTGCAAATGGTAACAAAATTATAGACATTTTCTGTAGCTCGTGCTCTGCCCTTAGAAGTTAGGACCAAGGGAGGAGAGGACTGGATACTTTGGAAAGGGAAAACAGAACATCTGTGAAATCGCTAAAACGGGATATCCAGGATATTCAGGCTGCCACTGAAGACAGAGAACAAGCAGTCTGTTTCACACACCCTGTCCAGTGGGTCTGAGCTCCCGCACTGCACCCGCTCACGGCACACTCTGTGCCAACGGTGGCAAAGCCATCTATTCCAGAAAAAACTACCTGAAAAGTTTGATGGGAAGCAGTTCTCCATGAAAGGATTTTAAAAAAAAAATAAAAAAATCAGTAAAGCAGTGAAAAAGCAAAGTATCTTTTGTTCTAGTTTTAGAAAATGAGAATTCCTATCTTTAATATAGGAAAAAGTCATAGTTTTCAGATTTAAAAAATGTAATACTGAAGAATGAAAGTAGAATTTTTGGAAATACATTTTATTTGTCTAAAAATGAAGGACAACAGACACAATATAGTCACTAAATTGCTTTGGAGAGAGTGACTAAGAAAGCAAGGATGATCATTAAATATATGGGACTGGATCACCCGCAGTTTGGACACCAAATATACCAAAAGATATAGGTACTACGATACGAAATTATGCTTATTGTGGTATGAAGAGAAACACACACAAGACGTGATTGCAAAGGCAGAATAAAGAGTGGGGTAAGAGATGTAATACTTTCTCCTCCATGACTGGACAATGGCAAGAAATACAATATACATGATGAAAATGTAAGTTGGTATTTTCAACGCAGGAGTGAGGATTCATATTTCATGCGAGCCAACTGCTGCACGTTTCCTTCAGCACTGAAGATTATTTTAGAGGTATTAAAAAGATGAAAGATAAGATTTTATTCTCAGACAAATTGATTCCGTTGAGGACACTGGGTTGCATGTGTGCAGCTGCCAGCACAACACATCCGGATCTGTTTAGAAGATGTTTCAGAGAGAACAAAAGTCGGGATCATTCCAAAAAAGAGTGAGAAAAAGGGCAACTGGTGAAACATGTCCTTCCTGGTTTTCGGCTGGGCTGAGTCCAGGGAGTTCCCATACACCCTAGGAGAAGCCTCTTATAAATTGGCATATACTATGTCTTATATTAGTTATCTATAACTTATATATAGTTTATATATATATAAATATATATAAAAACTGATAAACTAATGTGAGTATTTTTTTATATACAAACTAATATAAGTTATACAGAAACTATATATAAGTTATATATATATAAACTAATATAAACAAGGGAGCCTGAGATCGGTGCTGGAGAGGGATCCTACATTCGGAAAAACGGAAAAAAAAAATACCCTGAAGGGGAATATAGCACAGCATATATGGCACGAGGATTATTTGCCACAGACCCGCATCACACGTATCTTCACGTATGCCTCATGTCCAAGTCCAGGCGGACGAGCCCTGCCAGATGCCGGCGGGGTTCATCCCCGGCTCCGTGTGCCCACCCCCAGCTGCACAGCATCTCCTGGGGGAGGGAAACACTTTTGTACCCAGGCTGGGAGGCAAAGGCTGGCTGCCAAGTTTACTTTTCTTTGCATAAATGCTCTCTCGGATCAGCTGCATGGGGGAAGACTAAAGACACTGTTAGGGGATTTAGCTGAGGCTGTCTTGTAACTCTGGTTTTGGAAGAAAGCAGCAACAACAACAACAAAAAAAGAAAGGCAGGAGAGGAAAAGCAGCAAGCTAACCACGCTGGAGAGCCCACCTGCCAAACGCCGGCGGAGCGGAGCGCTTGTCCGTCTGTCTGGCTGGTGAGCTGGGGGATCACATGCATCCCCGTCCTGCCCCCTCCCTCCGCAGCCCTCCGTCCCGCCGCGCTCCTCACAACTTTCGCAAAACTAGCCCAAAGCGGAGGCACTTTTCGCAGGCAGGCTCCTTCAGCCCTCTGCGTCTCCCGGGGAGGAGGGGGGGAGCCGGGGGGTTCGCCAGCTGCCAAGGCTCACTGTTTTCCCTCTTGCCAAATAAAGTTCTGGGACTCGCAGAGGAGATTTCTGCAAAAGCGAAGGAGAATGATTGCCCTTAGCAAGAAAAGCTCGTGTTCTTCTCGGCTCTGCCTCGCTCTCTGCGCCTTTGGGCTGGCATTGCTGGGGGATGTGTCCCGGGCTGTACCCATGGACGATCAGGATTATTACCTGCAGGAGATTAGCAACAGGGATCATTATTATTCCTTTCCGTATCCCGGTGAAGAGTTTTTTCCTTTCACGGAGCAACCTGGAGAGGAAGGACCTGTCCGTGCTGCAGAGACAGAGGAGCAGCCAGGGTTCAAACCCAGCAGGAAAGAGTTAAAACCGAAGAAAAGCAACAAAAAAGGAAAATCCATTCTCGAAACTCCACCAGGTAACTTTCCACCTCCTCCTCCAGAGCTTGGAGTCTGCTGAATCTCATGCTGACTGTGACTTTTAGCATTAATGAATATCCAGTTAATGGCAGTCTTGGTAATAATAACAATAAATGTGTTTGTGATGATGATGATAAGGCATTAATTTTTAATATCCCACAGAACGGATCTACAGAACTTTTATAGGCTTTTTAACCCTTTCCTCATCAAGTAAAGAGATTTCAGAGTGGTAAAGTATTAATTATGCTGCACTCTAGCTAGTATACGGACTTTACCTTCTTAATTACACTTGACAGCTGGCTTGCTGTAAAAGCTGCTGTTCTATAAGCAGAGAGACAGATTCCGTAGTAAAAGCTGATTGTATATGGTGACACCTTACTTCATCCCTTGTCATTTTAATCTAAGAGAGGTTCCTGAATTAATTTTACTTATAAACCTGTGAATTTCTCTGAGATTTCACTTTACAGCCCTCCAGAGGAAGGTATGTAAACAAAGATCTTCCTGTAAAAGACTAAACCACAACAAGCTCAACTTAATTATTGGTCTGTAAAATAAAGAAATTAAAGAGCAACAAAAATATCTTATAATAAAAAAGGCCACCTTTAAATCCATTTTCTGTTTTTTTCATTTGATTGGATGAAAATAGGCAATTATTGAAGTTTGCAGAAGCTTGATGAGCTTTTACCATCCCATTGTTCCCATTAAGAGCTAATTGCACCTCCCTGAGAGAAGAGTTGTTTCTTTCTGTGTTTCCCGAATGTATGGTAGGTACTTTACTGGTTTGGGAGACTTAGGAGTTGGTTTGGCCCATGAACTTTAGAGCTGTAAAATTTGAGGCCAAATCCCACTCCCCTACAGCTGAACTCCCCTTTACTTCAGAAGGAAACTTTTAACGTTAACAGCTGGAGCGTACGGCACCAAATTTGCAGTTTGGAGCCATTACTACGTGTAGCACAGCAGAACGCAGGGGCGAGGGCTGTAGAGTGGCTTCAACTTTTCCCGGTTACATCTAGCAGATAGTACACAAAATATTTCCAAATTAATTTTAACAGTAACTGAAATTAATTAGCCTGTGATTAGCACCGTCAAAGCCAGTTTGGGCGGGGCTTTGAGCAAGCAGGTCTAGTGGGAGGTGTCCCTGCCCATGGCAGGGGGTTGGAACTAGATGGTCTTTAAGGTCTCTTCCAACCTAAACCATTCTATGATTCTAAGATACAAACTTTTATAGTAATAAATAGTGACAGGAAAACATCATTTCTGAAATCTGGAAAACTGTTTGTGGGGCAGCCAGTTTGGATTGCCATTGTGACTCGAGGCTGAAATCATGGATGACAGCAAATATACCTTATCCAGGGGAGCAGAGAGACAAGACATCTATACCCATGGCTTCCTCAGGGGCCAGCAGCTTCCCAAGCAGATGATACTGCCTGGACTACCTCAAGGACTGGCTTATTAGGTTCATTACCTAACCAAGGGCAACACATGGATTTTAAAGCTACCTAATTAGGTACCAGGCTTTTCCTTCTTCAGTGTGGTGGAGACAATACAGATTTCCAGCCCGTAGTGGGATGTTCTGCAGTTCAGCTCTGCTTTCACCTTCCCTGTTGGCTTTTTCCCAATTTCCCCAGCACCACAGCTTCACGCATACTCCACCAAATATGACAGCGATGAGGATAGCGTCCAATCTGTGAGGGCAATGTTCAATATCTTTACAGACAGGCATCTTTCTTGTTCCCCACCTGCTTCACTAAGCACCTTAAGGTGCAGAGAAGGCAGCAGCCGTACCAATAACTACATCCACCGTTGTGGAACACTCATCCCTTCCAAGCCTAGTTTGGTTTATGCACTGTAGACACCACAGTACAAAATTCAAACTCTATCACACTTCTGACGTACCAGGGAGCATACTGAGGTCTTAGAGGCAGTCTGAATTTGGTCATTTCCTAAGAATGCTTGATTTTACAAAGGGAATCACATTCACTTTTCTATACAAGAAATTATGGAATTAGAAAGGGAGAAAAAGACCTCCTCAAACCTTCCCCAGAAAACACTCCATTGTGTGCCAACCAATTGACTTGTGTGAGATTCATCTTCTATTGTACTGTTTTTTACTTTCCACCCTGCCTGACTCTCTGAGTCCAGGGAGTCATTTTATTTCTGCATTCGGTCGGGTGAGGTCCTTCCTCAGCCTCCTCCTCTTCCTCAGCCTGGCCAAGCACAAGGTGAAGGGGAGCACGGGAGAGGCTCGTGATGCACCACCGAAAGCAGCTGGAAACAGCTCAGTCCCTCCTTCCACAGCAGGCTTGTGCTCTTTTGACACAGCTGAGCTACCAAGCTTTCACCAGCCCTGTGCAATAAGAGGTTTTAAAGCCGACGAGCTTCTAAAAAAGTAGCCAGAGGTACAACAAACAACCGATCCCCTCCACCGAACTTTCACTCCTTGCTCCAGCGCACGGAGGCTTGACACCAACTCAACAAACTGGCCGTTAGATTTACTTTAATATGGGGAAATGCAGTGTATATCCTCGGGAGCAGCTGAACTATTTTAACTGAAATAGCCATAATAAGCCCTAAGGCAAACACCCAGCAAAGAGAATGGTTAGCATTTGTTAAAGACGTAAGTGCAAACAGGAGGTTTTTAGCAGGAAGACAATTTTAACTGCAGCCAGTGTTAAAAGTTCTGGCTATAATATTCAAAATTTCTCTTTTCTCCTCTCCCAAAGGCAGGCAAGGGCCAGGTCCTGCCGGTGCGGTGACTCCAATGCTTAGCGCCATGTCACCATGTCACCAGGGATCGGTTTGAAATGAAGATCTGAAAATCTGGCCCCTCACAGAAGTGCCTAAATAGTAATACATAGCTATAATTTCTCGTATCTGGCCTGTTAAGAGGACAGCTAGAAATAATAATAGCAGTTGCCAAACAGATATCCATGAATAGTAACCATAAATCTGGCTGTGTAAATATGTGTGTTGTGGGTCTATGTATACATTTATGTGTTTATACATATATCCGGAACTGGAATTTATTTATTGGCCATGCAGTAAATACAAAAATTTGCTTTTTGTGAGGCTCGCTGGCAGGCGGGCATGCGGGATTAATTAATTGTAACAAACAATAGCCTGGCTGGGAGCTGGGATGAAGAAAGCGGAGGAACAGGAACGTGTGATCTGCCCTTTGGCTGAACAGCTGGTGCTGATCAGCCCTAGCTTTGAATCAAAGTTGAAATCAAACGTAGCAGTCTGAAGGACACAGCACATAACAGATGACACAGACTCAATTTATTTAAGCTAATTGCTGAAGGTGGTGAGAATATAGATATTTTCAATCTGTGAAATATTGATGTAGAAAAGAAATCCTATTGATGCCAGTGGGGTTGCAATGTTTTGGGTTTTTTGAAAAGTGTGAATAGAAACAGTATTTGCAAATATTCAATTCAGATAACAGTTAAAAATAGCAGTCTGCCTCCTTGCCCTTTAAATGACTCATAAATGAAGTGGTACTAAGTCATCCTTGGAAGGTAAACAGTTGGATTGACAGGTTTCTGTATATACAGATTTCCATTTTCTAATTCCGTCCTTGTTTGTTTAGGCCTCTATCCAAAGCCCGTTCAAATCAGTGGAAAGAGTCTTCTTAACGTCAATGTTTTTCTTTTATGAGGCCTTTAATAGGGTTTCATATGCGCCGTCTCAGCTGCCATCTGTAGGGCAGACCCCTGCAATGCTTTGGGGGTCCCCACGAGCACCGCTCAGGGCTGCACGTTGCTCGGGGTCATGACTGCACAGTTCCCACTGTCGATCCCCTTGCACCCAAATCTGCCACAATTAAACCCGTAATTATTTTGATTTGATTTACAAAACTTATGCTTGTCGTAGTAGTTCTTGTTCTGGCCATACCTCAATTCTGACTGCCTTTAGAAAATAAAGGAGTCACATTTATTTACATGGCAGTGCTCAGAAAGGGTTTTAGCGCACATTTATTTTGTATTTCACAGGTCTCCCGGTGTTTGATCTCTGTGCAGTCCAACATACACGTCTGTGTAGTAGTCATCATTTCCTTCGTCTTATCTGTTGCTTTTCCCAGGCTTGATGAAACTCTTCACATGCATCCCTCTTTACTCACCTCATATTTGTTTATTTTTGTGTAGTGTTGCCACCTGTTCAGCAATGTAATTCTTAAGGGTTTTGGTTTGTTGTTTTTTTTTTTGATTTATGTAGGGGACAGGAATCTCTTGGATGGATCAGGAGCTCACTGGACCACATGTCTGAGGAGGAGTCAGTAAGGGAAGGCAAAAAGAGGATAAAACTGCCAGTGCAAGCAATCACGAAAATTATCTTGAGGAAAGAATTTGGATGTATAAAAATGGACTGATAGTACATTAATTGAGGCATTTATCAAGATATGAGATAATGAAGGCTTAAAGAGAGATCAATGAGTGAATAAGAAGGAAAAGCTGAATCATAGAGACGTTACTCAGGAAAAACTGGAAAGATTTTGTTGCAAAATGGTGATGAAGACCTGAAGAGAAAGCAAAGTTAAAACCATGACAAGTTTATGGTGTTGCTATTCAAATAGTGAATTTGTTCCCTAGGAAGATGGTAGGAGAGAGTGATATATAAAGCATTGAACTGATAGCTGAAAGCACTTAAGAAGAGGTCAGCAAGGTACACCAGATTTCCAGCTAGAACAGAAGGAAACATAGAAGGAGAAGGTAGCCCATGAATCCACTTTGCTTGCCAAAATTGTGGCTTTGGATAAGATTAGCTAGGACAAAGATGGAAAAGGGGGAGATTGAAAGCAGACAGGCAGGCTGAAGGCGTACCTAGAGAGTTCAGAGGAAGTCTAGGAGCAAAGGGAGTCATCAAAGTTTTCCAAAGACATTTGAAGTCCAGCATGTTGAACTTTGCTGGCACGTTGAAGATGGGGTAACGCCTCAGAGCTCTGGCTAGGAAGAAGTCATTGGAAACGTTGGCAAGGTGCCTTTGAGTGGAACGCAAGGGCCAAGAGCCAGATGGGGCGGGCGACTGGCGTGGGTCTGGCCAGGAGCAGAGCCAGCAGGGGCTTTCGGCAGCGTGTCAGGGGGCTTAGGGGGAAGGTGTAAAGGGAAATGGGGCTGGAACTACAAAAGAGATTCAGGGGAAACAGGAAACAGGCTTTGGGGTTAGGGAGCTGGCTCAGAGGGTAAAATGAAGGTTGGGAATGACTGTGTACATGGGCTGGTATTTAAGTGAAGGCTATTCAGTGATAAAGGACTCATACAGGAATTAAATAAGCACAGAATTACCCATATGCTGAGTAATTACCAGCGCTGCTGTTTTCTAGCCCGTGGGTATCGTCTCTCTTAAACCTTGTAGCTGGCTTCCATTCCTGAGAAGCCCAGAGAAAATGGAGCACTCCTGTGACCTATAATGTAGATTGTCATTTTAAAGCTTTTGCTTAAACTTATGCTACCAACTTTTAAGAACTAACTCATTGGCCCTAGGTGCATATCCCATGAATTTTAATATGACCTGTATCACTTCCTAATTGCCAGATGTGACAAGCAAAGATGAAAACATGTGGCTTTTAATGAGCTTTCTTTCATCTACCAGCTTCTATTTCCTCCTCAGCACTTCTACAAATATGTAGAATAATGAAATGTAACATAACCATTCCATTTAAGAGCTCATCCTTTAAAGAATGTCACAACAAAAGAGGACAAAGGATGACTAAGAATGAATAATGAGCAATGCCCTCAAAATTGGCCATACCTTTTTGATTAGCATCTTTCCTTACCCATGGCTTCAATGAATAATGTAACATGAGAAAAAAAATATAAGAATAAACACATTTGATTATGCTAGAGAAAACCATTTTCTACAATAATTCTCCTAGCAGTCTTCTCTGAATTCAAGCTAATTTTTAAGGTGAGAAAAATACCTCTTTAAATAAAGGATGGTTTCACTGAAGAGATTTTAATAGTATGACCCTAAGTCTAGGCTTGTTCCTGAAATGCCAACATATTACAAGTCAGTCATTATTTGAATTCATTCTTGGTTTTTAATGTTATTCTTTGTTCAGTGAACTGGCTAGACAGGTCAATCCAATGGTTCACAATCATATTTCACTTATTTCTTTTAGTTTTGGAATGAACACTTCTGTCAGCTATGTGAACTTAGAATCTATCAAAAAGATGAAGCAGTGGAAGGTATGGTGCAGAAGAAGCAATTTCTTGAATTTTCAGTGTGTGAGCCTTTCTTCTTGGGATTTTTAAGCCCTGCGCAATTCATTGTCTGTGTAAAAAGCAGAGTACCAAAGGATTTGTTGTCTGGGTACAGAGCTGAGATTGAATTGTCATATTCACACATAGTGGTTGCTCATGCTTACATTATTATTTAGCAAAGGGTGCATCAGATCTGGTCTTCTTGTCAGGCCTCCGGTGAGGTTATGTCTTGTGGTACTGCTTGTTTTATAAAGCAAGGTTTTTTGAAATGAACATATAAATATGTCCCTTTAACACTAGGTTTTTGGGAACTCAAGGAAAACGGGAAGAAGTGAAGCTCTGATGGAGCCGAGATTATTTGTTTTTTTAAAATTCAGTGATTACACATGCAAAACACTCCATAGCCTTTACTCAGCTCAAATAAACATTCACCGAGGGAAAACAGAGGTGGTAGGAATAATCACTCATGTTAGAAACAGACAATCACCTTTAATCTTTCTGTCCCTGGGAGCTACCTTAAAGGACAGTTCGGTCCTATTTAATTCAATAGGCCGTGAATCAAAGACAGCCTTCGAGTTTCCTTCATTTTTGCATGGGATTTCAGTCAGGGATGGTCATGGCCATCACACCTGTGCCGTTACATCTCCAGTCGAGAAGTTACTTCTCTGTAGCCTGCCTGGAGACACTATCCATGCCCAGGCAAGAATGAAGTACGTGGACGATGAAATATGAGTGTTTAGAGGACACTGTGGCCAGCCCCAAGACAGGTATCGAACACTGCTGCTGTCTGGTTATTTTCCTGATGGGGACTTCTTTTCCTGAGCCACGGATGATGCTGATCACTGAGCACCACAGCTACCTCTTTCAGGGGCTTGCCTGGCTCCTCTGGAAACCTTTCTCTGGCTATTTCTGTTGGCTTCAAAAGGTATTTTGTGGGTTTTTTACATATCTGACCAAGTAATGAAAAACACCTCCATTAAACTGTTAGTAAAATACACTGCAACGTTAATTAGTTCCTTCTGATGCAAAGACATCTCTAATTTCCTTGTATCACAATGAAAGGAACATTTATGATTCAATTCCTCTGTGGTTTTATCATCCCAGTGTGGGGCAGAACAGGGTACTCTGGGTGTCTGCGGCGTGCTGGAAGGGATGGAGCACCGTCAGGGAGAGCAAGGCGTTTTATTCTTCGTGCAGTCACCAGGCAGTGCTAAATCATCTTGACAGGTGTAAAGAGAAAACTGTTTCTCTTTTATACCCGTAGCTAAACATGGCAACAAAAAAAAGGTGAGAAAAACAAGGGGGGAATGAAGAGATGCCAGATGGTGACTTTGAGAGTCAGAGTGCCTGTGAAGACGTCAGAGGAAGTACGCGGGGGTCATTTAAAGCATCTTTGGAGTGCTTGGCTTTAGCTGTCAGTCTCTCTAGCCTTGTTTGAATTAAGTTACAATGGATATTCTGGAGAATCTGCTGATAGATATGTAAGTCCTCTTTTGGACATAAAGTAGTTCCTTTTTCGTGGGTAAGATACTGGCATTGGCAAGCAAGGGTTTGTACCACATTATTATAGGTTACATGGCGACGAGGAATGATGCAGGGTTTACTCCATGTTTCCACAGTGATCTGCATCATTTTTCTAAACAAAAAGAGGCTTTGAAGTGACTTTCTGATTCTGGAGGAGTGTTTAAAGGAGCTGTCTTAAAAATGGGAATCAGGCCCAAAAGTACATTTTACAAGAATGTCTTGTAAAAAAAATTGTATGAGATACTACTGATATGTCAGAGCTGGAGAAACACATTTTACTCTTGGATTAGGCAGAGTGAAGGATTTCCTATTCCGACACATGCGTGAGCCCCAAACCTGCAGTGCGTGCTCTGTGTGGGGCTGGGACGCGATATTGCAGAAAACGGCACAAACGCTGGGAATCATCAGTGGACCATAGTGACTGCCAGTTAACTGTGGCTCATGGGTGAAGTTGAGCATCTGATTTAGTAGTGAAAGCCCCCAGATACGAGCTTAATCTTCTGTTTACTTGTGGTTATTTACAGTCTGGGAATCCTGTAAATGCACAGATCTGTAAATAGTAAATAATACAGTTCTGCCTCTGCTTTCACACAAGCATTAGCAGGATGCTGCATTTGCAAATTTGCTACTGCATCCAACAGCCCAAACAAGGAATGCAATAAGCCGTGTTGTACACATAAGTTAAACATAGTTCATGTACTGGCAGTTTACATGTCTTTTTACTTCTTTCTGCTACACGTCCTATCTACTCTGTAGTTTCTAGCTACCGACATAGAGAATATTACTTTCAAAGTGAAAGCATACCTGAATATTTGAGCTCACTTTTTTTTTTTTTAATTAATCACTTACAGATCTATTTTGTGGTTTATCTTTTTTTTTAATGAGTTGCCTGACGGACTTCTTGTAGGACTATACGTCAGCTGCTGGTGAATTATGTGAGGTGTGTACTGGGCAATAGTGTTATTCTGCTATAATCAACATGATTCCCAAGGACCAAGTTCAACGTACAACGCAACTTAAATCTTCATGAAGTCGATATTAAAGAGTTATGTGCATTTTTATACTTATAAATGTCTAAAAATACAGGAGTTTTGAAGAGATGTGGTCTTGTGCTCAGGACAACAGATTAAAATCTAAGAGAGACGCTCCTGTCCTTAGAAACATGGCCACAGGTAGTCATTGTTTCGGTAGTGGTTATTGAAACTGTAGTTGATCTTTCTCTATTTCATCCATTGTGAGTTAATACAAATGCCAAAATAATCTTCAGGGAAGGATTTCTAATCCCTTAGCCCATGCTCATCTTAGTTCTTCAGCCCCCATTCAGCTCCTTCTGAGCTTTATGAAAAGAGGTGTTATCTCCTGCAGCGTGGGCTGAGAGCACCTGTGCCTCAGCAGCTTGATGTTCAACAGCCTTCCCTGCGAGATGTGCGTTCACTTCAGCAACGAGAGTGCTTTAGCCATCTGGGCAATCGTTTGAAGTCAGATGAAGGGAAAGATGCTGTTCCATTGCCATGCCTGGTGGACATGTTTCACCCAGAGCCCGGAGTGTTGGACATGTTTGCAGCGTCCTGCTCTGTTCGGGAAATGCGGACAGACAAATGCTCAGTTTTGAATCCTAGTACATGGTAGACAGATCTTCACCATCCAGAAGGAGACATGCTGGATATGCCCCAAATGCTGGGTACAGCTTTCAGCTGTTCTATAATGGGACTCAGCTGGGCTTAAGCACCAGAGTCCTGTGTTCAGCTTGTGCTTTTGGACATCAATAGCTCATCCAGACAATGTCTAACGGAGCTTCCTGAATCTAATTTGTTTGTTTAAATTGTGGGGCTTGAGTGGTTCCTGTAGATTTCTTCTTCACACTCCCGCATATCACAAATTCAGTTTTCTTGCCATTTCCCTTCTTTTTGGCTCTATAAGATTGATCCTCTTGGCTGGGACCTAAAAGAGAACCTGAAGGGGAACCCCAAATGTCCCTTCTTGACTTCCAGAGTTTTCTTTGGCCTATGGAGGGGCTCAGGAGGTCTGTGGTCTCCATTGTCTCCAGATTTGCCTTTTACCTGTTTCCTCACATGAACTCTAGAAAGCGAAGCAGTCTCCCATTTCAAGGGGAGTTATGTTTGACAAGAGAGAACAGAGCGAGGCCAAGCATCTCCTTCCTCTAACACATCCCAGATTTACTGTAAACTGCCTGAGTGCGTTAATCATCGTGGTGTGCTGGGAGACGGTGTTGTTTGCAATGGGAGCAAATGAAAACCCTCTTTCTCATTCTTTCCCAGAAATTAGAGTATTTTTATGTTCTCCTCTTCAGAGATACCGTGTTTTATGGTGACAGGTTTATGGCTCCTCTCTACTGTCAGGGTCCTCCTAAAACATCTGTCAAATGAAGGGAAAAGTTCAAAGTATCTTAGAAGAGCCGATCTCAAATCTGGGTGTAAGGACTCCCTACCGCCACCATTACGACCACCCCTTATGCCAGATTTGGCTTTAACGCACTCTTTTTTCCCCTGGATAATTTTCAGTTGTGTAATGAGTTTGCCCCATACACATGGCAGAGGATATCTGAACACAGGACTGGATTTCAACCCTCCCAAAGATTTGCCATTGGCTTAGAACAGAAGTTTCAATTTCAGCCAAACAGTCTTACATATGTGATTGCCTAAAAGTAGAACTTAAAACTTCAGCTTTTAACAACATGATTTTTCTCTTTTTCCCCTTAATTGCTTATGTACTAAGAAGTTACAGAAAACATTTGAGAAACAGTGAGAATTATCTTTGCCACCACAAGCTGGATGGTAAATACCCTACCAAAAACGATAGACCCAGTTTTATCCCACAAGGTATTTAAACTGCACTTTCTTCACGCACTTTAAATTCCAAGTAAAAAATCCATCAAGAACTCTGCCAAAAGTATGTCTGGGTTATATATGGCCTATATACACAGCTGGAGGGAAAGCTGTAATTTCCCATAGTAAATCTGGATTTGGATCTGCTCCAGGATGCAGGTGACCCAACAGCATGGAGATGGGACGCAACAGCATAGGGACATGCCCCAGTCTTCAGTGCATGCCACTGGAGCAGGAGGCGTCCCCTAAGGTGAGGTGATCGCTCTTACGCTGCTGGTGAATGGAGAGGAGAGGAGAGGAGAGGAGAGGAGAGGAGAGGAGAGGAGAGGAGAGGAGGCGGCAAAGAAGAAGAAGAAGAAGAAGAAGAAGAAGAAGAAGAAGAAGAAGAAGAAGAAAAAGAAGAAGAAGAAGAAGAAGAAGAAGAAGAAGAAGAAGAAGAAGAAGAAGAAGAAGAAGAAGAAGAAGAAGAAGAAGAAGAACTCATGCACAGGCTCTCATTCTCCTGTCCTGTGAGGATAACAGTCCAAACACCTATTCGGGACGTTTAAGGCCTAGATTTCACTTCCTGTTTTGTTTGAGGGCAGCCCTGCTGTCTTTGGGTTTGGGGGCTTTTTAATATCCAAAGCCAACAATTTCTATTTTAGGTTAAAGCAATCAAGGTATTTCACTCACCCTCTCCTCAAAATTATCTGATAAACAACAAAAATGAAAATACAATTTTGTTTTCAGAAGCCAGACTAAATTTCAAGGAGTTTCTGTTAAAATAAGGCTGTTTGTACTTTCATTTAGGTCAATCACAATCCTTTAAAATCTCTAGGTAGGTAAACTATGTTCAACTGAAATTGTGCCATTTGGGCATGTGTTGGAAAAATCATTCTTTCCATAACAGATCTTAATAAAGAGAGCAAAATAAGAGATTTTGTCAATGCAGAAGACGTCAAAATTTTTGTGTACTTTGAACCTTTTTTTTTGTAAAAATTTGAGTTGTTCAGTGAAAATGTATTAATACTCCCCATCACCTTTTCTCACTTATGCTTATATATGTATTTCTGTGTAAAGGGCCAGTATTTAAACACAAGTCTTACTCATGCTATCAAAAAAAAATTCTAAAAAATTATTTGTGTTCAATTATATTTTTATTTTCTTTTTACAATGGGAGCAATTTGTTTGCTTTTTAACATCTAATTGTGAACACTGAAAACGTATTCTACTACTTTTCTATTTTCAGATCTCACACTATAGCAGCTTTACAAAGGCAGGCTTGAGGTTTCTGTCAAGCCAGGGTAAGGTATGCACAACTGTATTCCTCATCGGAGACAATCCTAAATTTAGCAAAAATGCTTTTTCTTCTGTAACTGGAGGGTTGTTGGTGGCTGGTAAAATTACAAATGTCTCACCTCTGTGTTTTTGTACATACTATTCTGTCACTCTGAGGTTTTTTTTCCTGGAATGACTGCACAGACCAATGGCACATCACATATGCAGTAAGACTGATGTCTTAGCCCTATTGGATATGCACATTAGGTCTGATACATGATACAATAAAGATGTATCATTTTTTAATTTTCCATAGTCACTATGTTTGCTTTAAGCAGACTTTTCATGGTCTCCTATTTTCTGATTTAGGTCTGAGATTTCCGGAGTTTGCTCCTTTCTCAGAGGCAATGAGGAACAGAACAACTTAATTTGCCAATTTAGAGTAAAATGCTCTGGGGTGACTCAGCTGTCTTAAAAGAATTGGTATGGCCAAAGAATTGATTATTTTTTTTTAATATCAACAGCACAGCATTATCTGTGCATGAAGGCAATTTAAATGACAATTTGGGATTAGATAGGGCATACCTGGAGTTGGCTTCGACTTAAAATAATGACTAAGAGTAGGATTCATCTCATTGAAATTTGTCTGCCTAAAAGTTGGGCATCAAGCCCAAGTTAATTTTCAAGATTTCTTCTAATGTTAATGGAAGAGACAGGTGCCTCCATGGGATAATTAGTCATGGCATCATTTAGACTGGGTATGCAGGACTCTTGGAAATGGCAATCTTTGTTGCCTACAGAATGATTCTGGATGGCTAGCTTATAAATGGCTGCATAAATTTTAGGCAGACAAATTTAGGTGAGTTAACTCCCATCTTAAACTAATATAAGCAGGAAATTGTTCTTTATCTTTCCTTTTATAATACATGATACATATCTGAAGAGACAAGGTATTTTCTCTGCCTTGTTTCCAGGCAGAAAGTGTTAAAAATGTTCAAGTGCCCTAGGTGAGTTTTTTGGGGCTTGCTTTTGGTTTTTGATCCTGGTTTAAAATCATCAGTGGAGTAAACATAAATCCTACTTGTATGGGTATATGTGTGAGATTTACATGTGAGTGACTGCTTCTGAAGCCATTTGAAGGACAAAGCAAACTGAAAAATTCAAGAAACACTAGGCTAGATATTGGGCTGTATCAGGGCTGAGTTGGCACCAAAACACTCTTATAACTAGTTCACAGCAAACACTGAGGCAGTGCCTTCATACAGCAAGATTATCAGGACATATACAGCTGTTATGAAGTCTCTTTCATCATCCCCAGCCTCTACAAAATGGAAATGGAGAAGCACTGAAACTGTCCATGAGCACAGTGTTTACAATCACCATAACTGTCCACTGAAGCCATGTGTAGCCAAAGTCTGTTCTCAGTTGCCGTGTATGTGCAGAGAGCTTGGATTCTGCAGTTGGTTAACTCTGAAGAAAACAACTATTGTATAAATTCCTCAATTTTAAAGGAGCATTTTATCTAGCCTTGCCAAATAAATTTGATCTTCATTCAATTAATGACACAAGTGTGCTTAACTGAAAAGTAACCTGATCCAGTATGTCGTGCTATCTCCCATAAAAGTAAAATGAATACTTTTTCTTTGAGACACTGAAGTAATAAAAGACAGCACATTTTCCAGTCAAATAATTTAAGTCTTTTAGGTCTCTTCTTGTCTCCTATGAGTTCTCTGTAACATGAGCAAAAGAAAGAACAGAGGGAAAAAATAACTCAGAGGAAAAGAAGGAAAGAATCATTGCTTACCAGCTTAGCAATTATAAAGAAAAGGAAGTAAAAAGAGAGTATCAAATAAATTTTCTTATTGCTAACAGTTGCAGAAATCCCTGGGGAAAGGATTTTAATGCCATCCTTCCAAGAGGTAAAAAGCCTGAGTCAGCAGGTTGGTATTACAATACTTTTTAAGGTTTCCCTGGGGATGCTGAAGAAGAGAAAATGGATGTAATGGTGGTGGTGAGGAATGCCTACACTGTGATCCAATGCAAATTCCAGTCCAAATTAACTAGTTAAACTCCCTCAGATACTTTCAGCCTGGAAACTTCCTGAATCCAGGTGTGCAAGAGTAAAACGTAGAACAATACATGACACAGAAAAATGCTGCCCTACCAGGAAGCCCCTGTTTCCAGAAGCTGGGCCTCTCATCTGACTCTAGGTGTTAAAGGAGTAAGGAAACAGTGTGAGCAGATTTTTAGGAGAGTGCACCATGCTTTCTGGTATGTGCTGGCCAGCCCTGTGAGCTGCCTTTGAAAAAATGTATGCAATTTTCAGGGCCAAAGGAGACTTATCTGTGTGCAAACTGCCCCTTAATACATGGTACATATATAATGAAAATACTGAGGAACAATTATGCTATATATATTTCCCTCATGCAAGGAAACATGCTAAGATTATTGCCAGAGAGATTTTTATGGTAGACAAACAACTGTATTACCTCACAGCAGAAGATCAGATTATTTAATCCTCAAAGGCTGTTTCTCTTCCTTAGTTGCAAAAAGGCCACTATATTAAAGTGGCATATTCTGCTCCATAATTACTGAAGTGCAACACTTTTCAAATGTGGAGGCCAGAGGTTAGGCATGTCTGGGAATTTGGCTCTTCAACTTTAAATATTCAGCACACCAGATGTCAAGGACAACAATAATCCAGCAGTAAAGGCATCAACAATTATAATTTTACAGCTCTGGATTACACAGAGATTAAATCAAAAGATAGTTTCTCAAATATATAGGATGAGAAAAAGAAACAGCATTCTGCAAGGAAGGAAGAAAACCCGTATTTGGCTATCCAGTCGAATTTTAGAGCTGTAGAAAGAATTAAATAAACTGAAAGGCTTTATGGGATCTTAGAGGATTATTTGGGTGCTTGCTGCCTGATGATAACATTGGTTATGACACTGAATCATTATAGATATATTGATGCAATAACATCACAAGATTGCCTGATAAACGCTGCAGAAATACTGTTTATGTTTTGGATGCTGTGCAAGCAGCTTTTTGGATAGCTGGAAATTAAAGTGAGCCCCACAGAATACAGGATCTTGAGGAAATTCAGACAAAGATAAGCAACATTAAGATAAAGAAAATGAAAGAACTTGATTTAACTTCAGAGAACAAACAAGCACATCCATACATAAACACAAGTAGGCATGTGGTCACGCTCAAGAGACTTAATGGAAGAAAGGTGGAGGAGGGAAAATAAGAGGCCACAGTTCAGTGAAGATCCTTAATTGATTAGAATGCCCACAGCAGTAAGAGACAACTGGAGGAATCAATTAAATATTACAGATGAGTTATGGCAAGCATAAAACTCTTAAATAATCGAGCACAGGCAAAAGAAAAAAAAAAAAAGTAAAAAAGAACCAAGAAAGTGAGATATGCTAAAGGTCTTTTTTCTGTGCCTTGCACATTCAAATGTTTTCTGTCTCCACACATTGCACTTCTTGGATTTAATACTTTGCTTATTTGTGGAAATTAAAAGAGCACGTTGAAATAACGGAATGTTCAATATGATTGTCACGTTCAAGTGTGTCAGGAAGGGGCGTACTGCTTTCTGTAGCTCAGTCTGCTGGTCATGGGAGGAGGAAAAACTTTCAAGTGAAATATGGTTTAACAAATTTACATAATAAGATTCTATATCAACCCCTCACATAGAAGCCATAAATTGCTTCAAGCTTGCTATAAGTTATCCTAACATAGTTATATACTAACCACTGACATTTTCGCTAGAAGTAACTTGTAGCAAGCTTTAATAAACTCCCATAAATCTCAAAAGGGACTGGCAGGCATTTCTAACTGAGGTGGAGACTCGGTGGAGGTGGTAAGCAAGCTGTTTAGAGACACTATACACAGAAGGTAATTTCATCATGCTGCAAAAGTCTTCTCAGGACTTCTAAAAACCTATTTTAAAGAATATTGGTTTACATGAATTGATATAGGTAGGTTTGGGGTTCACAGTATCATAGAATGGTTTTGGTTGGAAGGGACTTCTGAAGTAAAACACAACAAACACAGTAACACATATACAGTTATACTGCCTCCATTATAATACAAGTCAAATAGTTTAACCTGAAAAGTACGTCTGCAATACATGCTGCAAGACTATAAACTTAGTTTCACTGCATGCTTATCACAGTGTTTCAAATGCCACAGTGAAATCACAAGACACTTCCTCTATCATGTTACAATAACTTACATTAGTCTATGTGTATAATTATTTTTTACCCTAGGGGACTGAAGAGTACCTTAGAAGCCACCTTCAGCTTTCAGTGGGTATTTACTTGTCTAAAGAGGATATTTGAAAATGGTTTTATTATCATCATATAACTGTTTAATCTTTAGCTGCAGTCAGTCTCTACGTGTCGGCTATTTAAAAAGCAGCACACCACCAGAGAAGACAACATGAACACTCATGCTGATCTCAATTTGTGTAAAGTTTCACCCCATTTCCACCAATTCAAAATGAATTCAACTTCAGGGGAAAATAACTTTCAAGTTATGAAAGAAACCCTTAAATTGCACACACATAGTTTCTCACAATGGAAGTCAAATGCACCACCTCAATATTGACCCCCAGCCTTAATGTAGAAACAGCTTTTTATGGAGTTTCAGCTGGCATTTTATAGAAGCAAGTACCTTATGCAAGGTAAGTATGAAATCTTACCATTTTGCTTTGGTGGCTGTCATTAAGCTGATGTTTAAGAGTAGACAGAAGAAGAATTAAATATTCTTTATAATTTACTACTCCCTTGCGGACACACACTCATGCAGCACACACACACACACACATCAATCTGTACATTTTGATCATTTGAAACTCAAGGACTAGATATAGATGGGAAAAAAATATCACAGTAAGGGTGATCAAACCCTGGAACAAGATGCCCAGAGAGGCTGGTTGTACAAGCTCTTTTCTCAAACTCCCACAGAACTCAACCAGAAAAGGTCCTGATCAACCAAGCGTAGTTGAACCTGCTTTGAATCAGGGGTGAATCTAGACAAACTCTGGCGGTCCTTTCCAACCTAAATTATTCTGTAATTCTATGATTCTGTAAAACATAAATCCTACTTAGTCTGACAACTATTTCTGTACAGGAAAAAAAAATGCTATTTTAAAAATTTGTTCCTCCAAAATCCTGCAAAAAGATTTAGTCTAAGGAAAAGACAGATTTCCAGCTGATCTTTCAGGTGTGACTCCTCAGGTGTGACCCCCTTCAAGTCCTGAAATAATACTACATGGAAAAGTTGTGACCCTTTTATGAGTGACAGCCATGCATTAGGTATGTATACTGCCCTAAGCAAGGTCTTGTGAACACCTTCCTACTAATAAGAAATTCTGCACTTGTCAATGCCTTACATAAGTCTATTTTAGACAGGCATTAGGATCTTTTGTAACCTGTCACTGGAATTATTTATATGTCTCTGTATAACCAGTCGCTTTCATTTTCATGACCCCAACAACTTTCTCCCTTGTATAAGACTCAGTAAAACCTCACAAAATAACTAAAAAACTGTATTTTCCTTACTTCTCCACTCACAGCAGCACTATTCACAACAAAACATAGGAAAGGATGACAGTACTTTCATGGACTTATCTCCCCATCTCACTATAAATACTATTTCTTGATAATCAGTGAATTAGGTTGAAGTAATAAACTTTCTGCCTGCTGAAGTAACTGTTGATCCAACAGTCTTCTGAGGTTTTGTGGGAGATCCCAGATATTAAGGAGAAGTAGGAAACCATAAGGGAAGCAGATGTTAGTACTACTGGAGGATAAAGAACAGGTTATGGTATCCTAGGCTGCATTTGATATCCTGGGCTGCATTAGGCAAAGCATTGCCAGCAGGTTGAGAGAGGTGATCCTTCCCCTCTGCTCAGCACTGGTGAGACCGCACCTGAAGCGCTGTGTCCAGTTCTGGGTTCCTCAGTACAAGAGAGACATGGACATGTTGGAGACAGTTAAATGCAAAAGGCCACAAATATGATGATGGGACTGGAGCATCTCTCCTATGAAGAAAGGCTGGGACGGCTGGGACATGGGACTGGTTAGCCTGGAGAAGAGAAGGCTCAGGGGGGATATTATCAATATATATAAAGATCTGAAGGGATGATGTAAAGAAGATGGAGCCAGGCTCTTTTCTGTGGTGCCCATTGACAGGACCAGAGTCAATGGGCACAAACTGAAACACAAGAGGCTCTGTCTGAACATCAGGAAACACTTTTTTACTGTGAGGGTGACTGAGCACTGGCACAGGTTGCTCAGAGAGGTTGTGGAGTCTTGTCGTGGTTTAACCTCAGCTGGCAACTAAACACCACACAGCTACTCACTCATGCCCCCTCAGTGAGACAGGGGGAGAGAATCGGAAGGGTAAAAGTGAGAAAACTCATGGGTTGAGATAAAGAGAGTTTAATAAGTAAAGTAAAAGCCATACACATGAGGAAAACCAAATCAGGAATTCATTCACTACTTCCCATCAGCAGACAGGTGTTTATCCATCTCCAGGAAAGCAGGGCTCCATCATGCATAACAGTTATTTCGGAAGATAAACACCATCACTCCAAACATCCTCCCCTTCCTTCTTCTTCCTGCAGCTTTATATTGTTGAGCATGATGTCTTATGGTATGGAATATCTCTTTGGTCAGTTGGATTCAGCTGTCCCAGCTGTGTCTCCTCCCAGCTCCTTGTGCACCCCCAGCCTACTCGCTGACGGGGCAGGGTGAGAAGCAGAAAAGGCCTTGACTCTGTGTAAGCACTGCTCAGCAGTAACTAAAACATCTCTGTATTATCAACACTGTTTCTAGCAAAAATTCAAAACATAGCCTCATACAAGCTACTATGCAGAAAGTTAGCTTTATCCCAGCCAAAACCAGCACAAGTCTCCATCCTTGGAGATTCAAAAGCTGTTTGGATATGGTCGTTGTTTAACCTGGAGAAAAAGAGGCTGAGGGGAGACCTTATTGCTCTCTACAACTAACTGAAAGGAGGTTGAAGAGAGGTGGGGGTCGATCTTTTCTGCCAAGTAACAAGCGATAGGATGAGAGGAAATGGCCTCAAGTTGCACCAGGGGAGGTTTAGATTGGATATTAGGAAAAATTTCTTCACTGAAAGGGCTGTCAGGCATTGGACCAGGCTGCCCAGGGAAGTGGTGGAATCGCCATCCATGGAGATATTTAAATGATGCGTAGACATGATGCTTAGGGACATGGTTTAGTGGTGGTGTTGGCAGTGTTAGGTTGATGGTTGGACTCGATGATCTTAAAGGTCTTTTCCAACCTAAATGATTCTATGATTCTATGATTCTATGATCCTGGGCACCTGGCTCAAGATGGTCCAGCTAGAGCAGGAGGGTTGGATCAGAAGGCCTCCAGAGGTCCCTTCCAACCTCAACCATTCCATGATTCTGTGAAAGACTGTGAGACAGAGTGAGCTCTGGAAGATAGTTTAATTTGTATTACCTGTAGCTGCATAAGCTACCCCACTGTTGAATCCTCAGTTTGGTAAGGTTGGGTTTTTTCACCTGTTTTTTTGCATATATAACTTGCAGATTTTATATGATTAAAAATATGGTAGTTGTCATTTTTCTTTCCTTGAGGTCTACATCTACAAAAGGATGCATGACACCAAGACAGCTTGAATTTGCAGGAGAAATGAGCAAAGAAGTGTAAGAAGGTTAAGAAAAGACTCTCAACAAAAGTGTTGAAGCAACTTCTTGATAAAGAAATGCAAAATAAGCATTTCGTCTGTTGGTTTGGGGAGATGCCAAGACTTTAAGCCCTGAATCACAAAAAGCTTTAAGCAAGGTTTTACCAAATACAAGGTCACATGCTTCAGTACTAACAGCATGAATATCTGTTCTTGGCTCAGTGCTCTTAAACTAGAAGCAGCTAAGAAACACCAGAGCCTCCGTCCCAGCCTGCAGAAGAACAGCAATGGCAAGGCCATACTTAACAATGGACAAGAGTGAAAAAATTACCACTAAACATATCTGTCTATGGTAGCAAAACTCTACTTGCATCTTCAGAGCAAATATTGCATCACAGTAGAAATTTTCGTATTTCTGCTATGGTGAGAGAAAGAACAAAGAACACACGACTGAATGAATTACTGCAAAGCTCTGCAGGACAGATACTACAAAGTAGTTAAGAAGGTAAATAGGAAACATGTTTCTACCAGAAACTAATGCTCATTGATCTAATCAGTTCTACTGTGTACCTATTGATCTAATCAGTTCTACTGTGTACCTATTAGCACCATTAAATACCTAAAATGTATATGTACATACACACGCACACACACACACACACATATATATATGTGGTAACTCCAGTCACAAATTTTATAGAAATTGGGCTGGATTGTGAACTTAATGAAACAAAATAAAAAATGTCAAAATTACTTCCTGGAATACAAACACACTCACATATGTCATTAATAGGAATATTTACACACATGCATGCTTAGAGAAATATGATTTGCCTCCTTGATAAGCCAGGCATGGAGTGAGGTGCCTCTTTCTGCCAGAGCAGCATGAATAGCAGAAGGTGCTTACAAATTGAATATACCAATAAACTAGGAAAAGCTAATCCGCTGGATTCTTACTGCAAACCTGCAGGTAATAGATGGTCTGCAAGGGATTTCTCTCACTTAGCTAAGTGCATTGAAATACGGTATGTCCCCTGTAAAGACCTATTATTTCAGTCTGTCACCATTACTGTAGCTTTGGTTAATTTTGGTCTGATTCTAGACACACAAAAGTACAAGCTGTGTTTCCAAGATATTGCAACTATTGCCAAAGACTATGTATGGGAAGAGGGAGCATAAGTATCTATTTCTACCAAAACCCAGCTTTGCACTCCTCAAAGTATACTAATGAAAGATATTATCCACACTATCTCATTCTTTTTCTTTTCAGTCTCTATCTACACATGCAAACATATCAACAAGAAGGATATACAGAAAGAAACAGAGATACATATTTAGCTTCCATTTTTTTTGTTTTCAAAGCTTTCCAGGAAAAAAAAATATCTCTATTACATTTCATTTTATTTTCAATCTTTTCCTCAGCTGGGTAGCTGGGATTCCTGCTCATGTAATGAACAGTAATATAAATCCCACTTTATACTGATGCTCTTCCTATAGTAAAACTTCCCTGTTTCCTGATTTACTGGTGCATTCAAACATCCTACTGTTAAGGCTGTCTTATTATGTATAGGAGGAAATGATCTCTCATTTCCTAGCACTGTACAATCATTTGGTGACGTTTGAACATGTTCATTTGTTGGTTTATTGGAACCATGGATAAATTAATTTTAACATGCAAAGATTTACCTGCTTTCCTGTACTTGCATAAAAGATGGTCAAAAGGCTACTGCAACCAGTAAAAATAAAAATAAACCTAAAATTCCCCAAAGAAATCTTCAAATATCATGGGCAATAACAGTGGAGCCGCACTAATCCACACAATCCAGATTAGTCACAATTTGTTATTTCTGCAGGATGGTGAACGCGGTGAAAATGTGTATCATTTCCAAGCAATATTGTGAGGTTTTTTCTTTTCAAAATGAAACAAAATAGAACAAATACTAAAACAAAACACACAACCACTGAAATATATGTAATAAACAAATATTCATATGACAGTGATTACAGAGGCATCAAAAAACTAGTGCTATTTCAACTAGTGAATTCCTTCTGGTCTAAGGGATGTGTTTTTCATTCATTTGGAAGACCTTTGAATCAATCCACATTAGTGCTGTAGGCACTGCCCTCCTAGTTTAGGAGTCCTAAATCCTGAAGTCTCCGCTTTCCTTTGTAGCTTTAGCTTTTTTATTTGCTTTTCAGAAGAAGTTAGCATTCTGCGTTTTTTGGAAAGGAACCCAGGAATCTAGATAAAGAGTGTGTGCTTTAAACTAGAAAACACACTTGGGATGTTTTCCCTCCATAATGGCCAGCAGCCTACTCTCCGTAGAATTTCCCTGCAGAGAACCCCAGCAACCAGCACGTTTACCTTCAAGCCCAGGTTAGGTGTTGTTCATGTCAGCAGTATATATACAGCTTTTGTGCTTTAATTGTCCATTATAAAATAAACGGAAGAATATTTATTTTCTTCATAAGGGAATCTTGGAGATACAGATTTAAGATTGTGAGACAACTAGACCTTGCGTTAAGGGAACTAAAACAGGAAGTGGCAACATGCTACTAACTACAAATTTATTCCATTATAGTCCCTCTCCTCATCTCACCTACTCTGTTTCTCTTGTAAAGACACCTTTCTTTTACTTCCCACCTCTCAGATGTCCTTTGAATGCCTCTAATGACTTTCTTCTCATGTTGAATTTGGATAATAGTAATAATAGTAATAACTTCTTAAATCTCTCACTATTTTTCCCCCTAAGTCAAACCAAGACAGCTGCTACACACTGTTGTTATTAAAAAGGGATTTAGATGGCAGAGTTTTGGAAACAAGCCTAGAGAACTTGAACTGGATGACATTTCCATGAGGAACTTGTTCAAGACAGGCAAAAACAGAGCTCATGGGTGAGATATTTCAGGCAATGTGTGTGGACTGAGCTGTGAGACTGCCAGTCATGATTCATTGCAGGTTTTAGGGTTTCATTCATATAAGTAATCACTGATCCCAGAGTTTACAGCCGTATCCTCCAGATAAGCTCAGTTGGTCATCAGGCATTCAATGTGTGGAATATTAAGAGGAAAGAAATACATGTGTGTCTTCTTCTGGAAGATGATTCCTTGTATATTAATTGAATGGGAACATGTGTGTTTGTGTGCATCCCAGGCTAAAGAGTACCAAAAAAGTCTTTTCCAAGTTTCTGAAAAAGATATTATAGATTAAATAGACAAGTCATACAGTGCACACCATAAACACACTGTAAGTACATGATAAATACATCATGTATTTTCTCTTTTTACTTGCTTACTGTTTTTATACAATTGGCTGAGAACACATGTTCTGACTAAAGGAGGAAAAGACCTGTAAAGGGTGACAACTTTTAGTGACTACTTTTTTTGTTGTTTTCTGAAAAACTTAATTACTGCCCCCAGGTCACAGCAGGAATACAATTCTTTTGCTTGTCTGAATTTACAAATTCTTCCCACCTAGGCCTAAAGTTTAAGATAACATTTAGGTGATATGAAACTTTTCTCTTGTCTGTTGACAAATACTTTCCAGAATATTTTCCCTCGGGTACTATTGGTGACTGTACAGTTTCAACCTACCAGAAACATATGGCAAACAGCCATTGACAGAAACTATAGAAAGTTTATTCTTCCCAGGGGGATATACGCATTGCATCAAACTCTTATCACTGTACTATTAAAAGGCCACTAAAAGACCATTGCTTCAAGACAAGAGGCAATGAGCACAAACTGAAACACATTAAATTCCAGCTGAACACAAGAAAACATCCTTTTACTGGGAGGGTGACTGAGAACTGGCACAGAGAAGTTGTGGAGTCTCCTTGGAGACATTCCAAACCCTATTGGAAATGGTGCCGAGCAGCCTGCTCTAGGTGACCCTGCCTGAGCTGGGGGATTGGACTAGACGATTTCCAGAGGTGCCTCCCAACCTCAGCTGTTTTGTGATTCTGTAAAAATGTTCAGAGGTTCACTAACTGTGTCACTGTGTCAATGCGTAACTGGAAAAAATACTTCCTCTGGAGAAATAAAAACCTGATGCCCCCTTTCAATGCTTCTCACGATGTGTCTCTATACTTCCAAAGGTACCTTTTGGACAATCAAGGTCACACTGTTTATGGCAAAGGCAATGCACAATATGCTTGTTGGAATCACTTCAAGTAAAAAGAGTGACAGTACATGCACAGCCAGAGACCACAGCTCTTCCAACAAAAGTTCGCTTGCTGAAACACAGCAATTCAATTGCCTACTATCATGTCAACCTGTCCTTACAGTTTGACATTGGCTGTCGTATCTCAGTGATTGAGAGATGTAAGCATTTTTCTCTTCCCATTTTGAAGTAGTAAATCAAAATCTAAAAACTTCTAACAAACTGAATCCAACCACACCCAGAATTTCCACTGAAGTGCTTGAAAAATTTAATTTAGATAATTTTTAATTTCCCATATTTTTTTAGTCTTACATGAGGTTATATTTTGCAGAAGAAATAGAAAAAAAAATATTTCCTTCAGACTTAAAAAATACATTGAAATGTCACAGCAGGATCATTTTCAACATTTTTTTTCCAAAATTGCTTTGAAATAGAGAATGTATTGAAATGTTTGCATGACTACTTCCAATGATTCTGATGTTCCTGAAAAAAACTCAGCCTAGGACTTTGACATAGATGCAACATAAATTTTCCCAACAATTTCTCCAAACATTTGTTACCATCTCATGTCTTAATTTCATCTTTGGAGGGGCTTTTGTGCTATCAGGAATATTTTGACTCTAGTAAGCAGAATCCCTATCACAGGTTTAACTTTTAAGGGCAGACGATGACCTTGTCCTCTGCTCCTGAGAAACTGTGATGGATACCACTCCCCACAAAGTATCCCTATCCCTCATGGGATGTAACATTACCAGGTTCTCAGGTATTCATTGGTAGTACGCTCTCGGTAGGTCCCTCATCTGGACAATGTGGATGAAGGTGCTCAACCATCGCTTAAAGTGCTTTAAGAATTCTGGATGAAAAGCACATGAAAAAGGGAGACACTCTTCTTGCTAGAATTCAAACAACTAAGGCAAGCTTTTCATTCTTTATTTGCAAATTCAATTACAGAACTTCCTGCATTTATGTTAGAGAAATCAAATCACACCTATCAGAAACTTCAAAGTTGCCTATATTTGATTTTAGCCATTAGCCTCGGAAGAAATATTCTGCAGAGTTAGCTCTGATTCCATTCCAAATTGCAAATCTTGTTAGCTAAAATGTTTTGATGTGGTTTTAGCCTTCATTTTATTTTGTTTTATTTTTTTTTCTCTCTTCACTTTACCTCTTTATTGCAAAGCATCTCACTCTTTTCTAATTTATGTATAGTTGTGCCCAGCCTCAAAATGTCATTAAGTTGATAGGTCACACTTTAAATTAAGTTTGTCAAATAAAAGTGTAATTTAGATCCAATAAAACAGTTATTACCACTTTTAATTAGGAAAAGTAGGAGTCAGGTCTGTCTGAGAGACTTTCCTAGACATAACCACGCAGAGAGCCAGGCTACATGTTATTTCATTCAAGTAGAGTCACTCATTATTGCAGTAGTTCTATTCAAATTCAGCTGAGGGTGCATTCGTCTGTCAGCAGAACAAACCTCAATTAAAGAAAAGAAAGATATTTGGAAATTACAGTTTCAAGTGTTCAGCAGATCTCGAGTTTTAGTTGATTGTAATGGTGCTGTCTCAGATTTAATAAATGTGCAGTGTCCCCTTTGAAAGTGGTTACAGATGCATTCTTACAACATCCAAGATCACGCAATTGGGATGAAGACTAATATTGATCAGTCTAAAAGCAATGGGTTTTTTTTTCCTCCGGTTGGTTTGTCACACCTGTCAGTCCCTGAGCAACAACATATTGTCTGTTCATACCTGTCAGTTTAAAAAATAAAGGTAAACACAGACACAATTTTCGGTCACTGATGAAAAGGGAGATACAACTGGAATAGCAAACTTAAATACCAGGTGTGGTACAGAACATATAGAATATAACTGGATTTATAGGATATAACACAAGTTGTAACTAGAATTTGCAAAACATTTGCACTTGCTAAGTCTGCTTCTGATGAGTGTTACTGCTCCTCTCCATTGTGTCAGCAGTAAATACATTGACTGTTTACCCAGGAAGCTAATAAAGATACCTTTGAAATTATAGGAATTCATAAAGTTATCCAGCGCTTGTTTGGGAGACTAGTTCTGATCATGAGTGCACGGATTTTAGGTTAGGGCAGCTGTAATAAATTTGAGAGTGTCACCCCTGAACCACACCAGTGGCAGAGGGGAATCAGGCCTGTGGCATAGACTGCTCTGCAGTTTCAACTGCTCCCTACGCTCCCTACGCTGTTTTTGTTACATGCAATGTCTTTTTCACATAAAAATATGCATGTGCTCATGGCTGCAAAACAAGGATGCTTTCTTTCATCAGAAAACTAAATGACTAAACAAAGAAGAGAACACTAGTATGAAAATAAACAGTACTCTATCTGAAAGCAAATACATATCTAAAGTGGAAAAACATGACATTTACCTAAAAAATATGGAGGTTAACTGTTCTGTTTAAGAATGCTATGTGGAGTTGTCTTTGCAATTCCAAAGGATGCGCAATATCCCATCTTCCCATCACACGATATTACGTGACATCCACTGGCTTTTTTTGATTTTGACTGGACATTTTATTTATAGAGAGATAGATAGGTAGCTATATACATACATATATATACACACGTATATATACACATACATGTATTTGTGTGTATACAGACAGAGGGAGAGTGAACTTTCCACAGTTGTTTCAAAGGACTGAGTTGTAAATGTCAGTATTTTGAAAATCTGGGTATTTTTTGTATATCTTTAGTCACTAGATATTCTTGTTATCTCATATTTTCCATACAGCTGCTTCTTAAAGTATTAGAGTGGCAGGGTTATGTGCTATAGCAGTTCATCTGTAATGGGAAGTGATCAGCTCACCTCTATAATTGCTTTTCTAGAGCTCCAGGCATAGATTTGCCATGAACCTTTAATCCTCTCTCGTACACCACCTACTACACCTTGTCTCCTCCTCTGTTCCCATGGCATAGGGCACATTTTCCCAGCATTGTGTGGCAACGTCTGCCTGGCCCCACAATCTAATGTTCTGGATGCGATAAATCAGCAACAAGCAGAATTTCTTCCCAAGACTCTAGGATAAATTTCTTTTTTCAAAGTTAAACTCCATGCAGTCCTCTTACCTAACATATGCCCTGATATTGGAAAAGTCCCCTTTCATGGAACCACCTTCAGTCCAACTAGTTTTTGCTTTTCCCCCTGCATTTGTTGAACACAAACCCAAAGATTTACCTTTCCTAGTGGATCCTAATATTCTGTTCTTGGCAATGGCCAAGGAGAGATCACTAGGGACAAATGTAAGAATAAAGCAAGCATTTAGGGATACTTCTTGTTTGCAGCTGTTTGTTCCTTAAAGGGACTTCCTTCTTGGTTTTGCAGATAATACGTAGTCCTTATTTTGTATGTATCTTTGCATGTAATAGATCTGTTTTTATTATTTGTTGAATCTTTTTTTTTTTAACTATTTATTTTTTTAGTATTGGTAGGCTATGTCAGTGCTGTGAAATTAAACAGAGCCAGGAAACATTCCCAAAACTGGAACTAGATCATCTGTTAAGTTGGTATAACAGTCCCTAGCACAGTTTTGGCTTGTACCAATTAGAGCTCTTTCAAATAATTCCCAGGCACAATCTGGGAGCTAGGCACAAACTAGGACCATTCCCAATAGGTACGTTGGATGCATTTACTCTGTCTTGGAGGCTACAAGAGTTTAGTGTAAATACTAGCTGTTCCTTGCCAGTCAGCCTCAGTGCCAAAAAATTATTGTCTAAGTGTATCTATATCTAGCTTATCTAGTCTGAGCATCCTAACATAGCAAGGAATTCTACAGTTCACTCTTGATTTTTACTAAAAGCAACTTTTTCAGGCTGTTTCAAATCTATGACATAACTTTTTTCATTTCACATTCTCTAATTCTTGTTTATTTACCTTGTTCATGTAATTGCTAAGCCACATAACCAGAAGTATAAAATAGCTGCAGTACTAAGAAATAATCTAATGGCCATATCTGAGGGTAATGTAGCAGAAAGCTAAAACCAGATGAGGTACCTTTAGTGAACCAGGGTGATTTACTAAATTATTATTGTTACCAAAAATGTATTGAGAAAGTGTTTGGATGTGTAGCATATAAGTATATGTATAACATATCAGGATAAACAAATTTGTTAAAGGACATTGTAATTGCCTGCAAAGCAGACCGTGTCTTTAAAAGCATGCTAGCACATTGCTAGATCTGGTAATTCAGTTAGGAAATATTTGGGACATTTTATTAAAAATATGCTTTCTGAAATTCAGCCTTCAGATATATTAATTTGGAGGACAGCCAGTCTCTCTGATCCTATTAACCACATTTGAAAACCCTCATACGGCTGGGAAAATCCATAAGATCCATACCACATTTCAGAATAATAATAAGGGAACTTTGTGAGTGATTCACCGTCAAAGAATTATAAAGTCTTCTACCACTGGACCAGCACGTGTCAGGGGACAGGGGAAGCCTAGTAACTTTGGCCTGATCAACTCTGAGCATCTCACTGTGTCCCACAGCTGGGAGTTTCATTCACCCAGAAACTTTGAGCCAAGACCTCTCTGTTGATATTTATGTGATGTATCCCCGGCATGGGAATTTTGCTTGAACGGCTGAGAAGCCACCGGTTGCCTACCATGCTCAAAATTCACACATCCACACTATATAAAATGACTACACAAACCTTGTCTGTAGTTTGGATGGGAATGTTAACAAACTCACACTCTTACCACAGGGCTACACTCATCACTGGGCTTTTCTTCTGCTATTCTGCTCTGTATGGAAAGAAGGCATGGCATTTTTTATTAGACATGAATCATAGAATGAAATAAGAATGAATGTTTCTAACATTAATCATCTTTACTGGACTTCTCATCACCTCTCAGTTCCACTAGAGTAAGGTCAAAGTTTACACTAGCCTGTTCTAAGGCCGGAGAGGGCCAATAGATAATTAGTTTCCTATACATTAAAAATAATCACATCACCTCTCTGTTGAGCCCAGTAACATGTATGCAGCTATGTAGCTTGATTTAAAAGATCAAGATCCAAAAAGCACACAGTTTTGATATGGGGGCATACAGAGAAAGGATTCTCTAAATTCTCTGAGGAATTTATTCCAGGAGCTTATCACTCTTATTGTTCAAACTTTTGATTTTTTAATCTTATTTCTAGTGTGAATATGGCTGACTTTAGACTACTTTCAGATTTTAGTCAAGCATTTGTATGACTCCCTCCATTTGAGCATGCTGACTGCTCTCTTGACTGACACTGGTAAACTGGAAAATGAAAGAAAGACCCTGACCCTGTGATTTCAGCAGGATTGAGTGGAAGCAGCAACTGAGCTGTTCAAAATTAAAAAAGAAAAAAAAGGAGTTCACCCATTCAAGCACAAATATCTTCAACAATTAGCAATAACAGCAAGGGGAATACAATTACAGGCAGACCAAATTGCTTTTTATTTAAATGTTCTCTTTTTAAAATGTATCCCAGTGTGAAAGTCCCTCTTTAAATTAGTGAGAGCATGCATAATCTCAATGTCTCCACTGGGGGTTGTAGGAATGTATGTTCTCTCACTTGCTTAGTTGCACATTTAGGGGATTAGAACAAAATTATACAGCCCTGGGTACTTTATAATGACAGATATCAATAGTAATTTAGCTAATTGAGTGTATTCCAGCTTTATTTTAATTTACTAGTGTTTTTCACTTTATTCTTTGTTATTTAGTTCTGTCTGAGTATTCTATTACATCTATAAGCCTTGACCCTGCAAACTCTTGCTCATAGAAATAGACTTTTCTTGCCGTACGAGGAAGGAGTTTTACAAGTAGATCTGTAACCATCAGAGAACACTTAAGAAACTAGGGCAAAGAAATGCCTATCTCAGTTTCTAAAACTTTTTTAATCTACCAAGAAAATAAATCCAAGAAATGTTTCTGTTAAAAAGAGTTTTTTAAAACATAGGCAGTTTCAGTTTTGTTCATTTCATTCAACTTTGTGCTCTGTTTTCCTGTATAATGGAAAATTAAACAACCTGAGTGAGAATATCATTGAATTTCCAAATTTGTCAGCAGTTGGAGAAATGTACTGCTTATTGAAATTTACTGGTTTTGCCAAGCTCTGATAAAACCAAAGAAATCAGCCTGCTTGAGGAAACTTTTTCATGGTTTACTGAATATTCTGAACATGCTACAAACTCTCCTGAAAGTAACGATAAAATCTGATCAAAACTACTGCAGGTTTGTAAGACAAGATAAAGGTTGAGAAAATGAATCATAATCTTTGTAGAGTACTTTCTGGAAGGATTAGATCCTGTAATTCTCATAGACTATGAGAAAGATTTCATCTCTTGCTATACCTACCATTACTGCAGTGTCCAAGTACTTGACAACAGTTAATGTATTTAACTTAATAATGTATTATTTTGGCTGTGCTAAAGTTAATTTTCTTCATAGAAGCTTATATCGTGCTACTTTTTAGATTTGTGTTGAAAACAGTGTTGATAACATAGGGATGTTTTAACTACTGCTGAGCGGTGCTTACACGACATCAAGGCCTTTTTGTTTCTCAACCTGCCCCGACAGTGAGCAGGCTGGGGGTGCACAAAAAGTTGGCAGGGGATGTAGTGACTTCCCCAGTGCCTGCTGGTGACGTGATTGTCATCCTGGGAACATGACATGGTTTTGTATATATTTCATTATTTTTCTTTTTATTATTTTATTATCAATATTTCATTAAAGTAGTTGAGTTCCTTCTAAACTCTTAAGCCTCTCTTTTTCTCTCTCTTTCTTGCCCCCTGAGCAGAGCAGGAGAGAGAGAGCATCTGTTGTTCCACTGGATTGGGCCAATCTGGCCCAAACCACGACAGGCGATAATTGACCCAACTGAGCAAAAGGATATCCCACACCGTATGTTTTCATACTCAGCAATAAAAGATGAAGGGAAGAAGGAGGAAGAAGGGATGTTCGGAGTGATGGGGCTTGTCTTCCTAAGTAACCATTACACGTGATGGACCCTGGAGACGAATAAACACCTGCCTGCCAATGGGAAGTACTGAATGAATTCCTTATTTTGCTTTGCTTCCGTGCACAGCTTTACTTACCTATTAAGCTGTCATTGTCTCAACCCACAAGTTTTCGTGCTTTCACCCTTCTGATCCTCTCCCCCATCCCACTGGTGGGGAGTGAGTAAGTGGCTGTGCGGGGCTGAGTTGCATACCAGCATTAAACCACGACACAACCTTGTGAATTATTAACTTTATTTAATAGATGGGGAACTAGAGCAAACAGAGCAAGCAGACCTGTTGAACATCACCAAGCAAGTCTATGACCCTGTAGGGAACTGAAGATCCCTCTTGCCATAGGCTAGAAGACAAACATTTGTCCATTTTTCCTGGAATCTCTACTACTTATTTGCAAAGCACACCCAGACAAAACAGCCCATACAAAAACAATACTATTTTCCTTGAGAACTGAGACATATATAGGTCAGTCTCCTCACAGAGAGTACTATACCATAGAGCCAAATGGCATCTGGGGTCCTGGATGTACCCTCTGCAATCAATATTTAGCTATTTCTTTTTCAGAGTGGAAGAAATACTTCTTACTGTGATTAAACAGCTTCCCAAAAGTATTTCAAAGCTAGAATTGCAAATATGCTTTTGTAGTGCTTCATTTTGCTTGTTTGGTTCGCCCTCTTGACAAGTCCTTCAAGGCCTGACCTCCCCATCACAGCAGTCAAAGTTCCCTAAGCCTACATAAAGTCACATCAGCTGCATCATCCTTTCAAGGCCCTTTCCACCAGCCAGGGACTGCTGGAGTGTGAGACACTGAACACACCCTTGATGTGACCCCCAGTGGTCATGTTAGTCTGTAAAATGCAGGACCCTGTGGTAGGCCAAAAAAAAGATAAGAACAGGATTTTTAAACCTGTTACTCTCTGACGCTGCCATGTTGCTGTATTGGAACTGTATATTCAAAAGTCAAATATGTTGCACTCTTAGTTCTGCTGAAAAACAGACTGGGACTGAGATTTTATAGGTGTACTTACAGTTTAAGTTAGACAATTGAAGACCAAACACATCATTGCTAATGGACAGTAAAATTAAAATGACTTTATAGATATGCACTGCCTATAGAAAACATTGACTGCAGACTACATTTATTTTACATCTTTTTAGTAGAATGATAAAAACAAATACCACGTGATAAGAACATGCAAAATCGAGATTTTCACAATGAGCACATAGAGTTGGCAATATTACAAACAGAGTTAATTTTGCCCTGGCAGGTCTAGGATACAGCTTAGGACTTCATCAAAGTTTTATAAAAGTCTTTTAAATACAGCTTTTCCTGGATCTTACTGAACTCTGGAGGATCAGTAGTTCATAATTGAGGTAGGACATTTAACATGTCAACAACATGAATAGCCTTACACCACACTATATTTCATCCATCTAATACTGCAGGCATCAAGGGAAAAAAATGAAGCAAATTTATCCAGAAAGGATAACATTTCTCCTGCCGCCGACTATACTGAAGGGGAAAACAGCAGGTGGATGAATGTTGAGATGCAGTCTTTTGTTGCAGGGTTGAATGTTGGTGTAGCCTTCTAGGCCATAGTCCTGTCATACACTGGACAGCCTGACCCTCAAATCCATGGGAACTCTGTGCTATGTAAGCATGTAGTTTATCCATTTATAAGCTGTAATAAGTCAGTACAAGACTGTTCCCTACAATGTATTCTTGAGTGCTTTATCCAGTCTAGTATTAATTTATTCAAGTGATGGGCTTCCAATACTTCCTCAGGGAGATTAGTACAGACTAATATACCTCACAGGAAGTTTTCCTGATGTAAAGTCTGCATTTTTCTTCATTCCGCTATTCCTAGTTATGCTCCCTTGGACCTCTGTAAACAAATCCTATGCCTCCTAGGTGTTTACACAGTTCAAATACTTGTAGATACATATCGAATCCTCTAGTAGCCTTTGTCTGGCCGGTGTTACACACTCTGTTATTTCTTACTCTTTCTTCATAATCCATCTTTCCCATCTCTTCCTCAGTGTATGATTCGGCTGAGTCCCTTGACATGATAATTAGTTGTAAATTGGCAGGTTATCAGCAATCTTGAAATCACATTCTTAAATATGCAAAATATGTGGAATAAGGACTAACATGAAAAACTTGGCTGGTATGTCTTCTGATACTCATTTTATCACCCAACAGCAAGGATGATTTAAAAGACCGATGTCCTTAGTGAAAACAAACCAACGATTGAAAAATAAAGTGCCAGTCGGGAGTACATGATCTAATGAGCCTCTCTCTTAACATGAATCTTATGTCATTAATTTTCTGAGATGGACTATATTGACAATCATGTCCACAAGTTATTTAGCCATGACCTGCCACTAGATTTGAGTTCATGCTGAATGGGAGCGTACAATGTGACTAGAAGGCACCTGAAATATTGCTGCAGGTTATTCTCTGGGACAGGTGCTTGTACTTGACTGGCTTACATATTGCAGTCTTGTCTACTACTGAATTCCATCAATTTCTTCCTACCTCTTGCAAGTTTTGTGAGATGAAAATTCAAAGCAAAATTCAAATTCATTATGACCAAGGCAAAACAACAAAAATCTTACAGCTCTGTCTACAAAATTCACAGGTGTACTGTAATTAATAGGAACATTGGGAATAATTACATGTGATTTTCATTTTCTTTCAGTGTAAGCTTTTACAAGCTACTCGATTAACAACTGCACCTTCCAGCTTAATAACTTAGTTGAACATGAAGGAGAATTTTATTATTCATTTAAATCATTCAAAAAGTAAATTATTCCTTTTATTTAGCAAGCAATACAGAATTTTTAAGGAAATACTGCAATGTTTTTTCACCTGACTTTTTAGAGTTTTTGATCCTTTTACCAAATTTTAGTTTATAATATTTAGTTATACGCCTTAGTAATATATTGTCAGCACAATAAAGAAGGCATTGAAAATAAAGCATGTGGATAGTTAGGATCAACCTAGATTTTCTGTATTTCTATTTTGGATATAAATTTTAATGAAAAACAACATTTCCATTGGCAAAGGAGGACATTCAAACCACTCCGTTTTAGACTTTCAGATCAGACGCTTCAGTTAGGGTAAGTGTGCAGGTTGCCTGCATAGTTATTGGAGATCTGCAGTTACCTAAGACCTCAGTCATTCTTTGGTGGTATGTGTTGATATGCAATGAAGAAAACTGTTCCAACTTAGGTACTTCTGCTAAATCATTTACAATTAACTGTAATAAATGAGCTTCACATCTGGGATTGTTTTATTAATCTAGAACCAGTGTACATGGACTCTAGGTGGTATAATCTGAAGTCAATTTGAATCTAACATTTAATCACCTAATTCCTAAGGCCAGGGGAAGTCAGAAGTCAAGAAAGTTTAAGACTCTTGCACCTTTGTTGGGCCACTGCTGAAGTAAACCCTAACTTTTCAACATTTAGTGGGTCAAGATCCATGGCAGTAAGTGCTACTTTTATAATCTGCTTCCTGCACTCCTTTAAAGGTAATGAGAGTAGAAAAGGTTGTGGAGCAGACTTAAGTGCTAAACCACACAGAGGAATGAGACAAGAAATATCTGATGCTTGTCTTTACTATGGCAGTACCTTTTGGTAGAAGCATTTGTTTGGTATCCATTATTTTAAACTTTTCCCTTTCTTTCTTGAAGCATTCACTTCTCCTTCTTCAAGGAATTCCACACTCTGTGATTGTAGGAACGTGTAAGATTAAGTGGTCTGGGGTTTTTTTCTGACAAATATGTTGGCCAAGATACTAACTGCACATAGCCAAAATTAAAACATGAACTGCCGCTTCAGTGTGCACCAGAAATAGATGATTTGTGTCTAACTCCAATAAAAACACATTATTTATGCTGTACTTTGGAAATTATGTGGCAACAGCACCATAAACAGCTGTGTACCCCATCTTACTAAATCTCATAATTTAGTATGTTTCACTTCCTTTTTATTTTTTTCCAACTTTTTTTCCCTACTCAGGCATGATTGAAAGAGGGGAAAAATGCCAAGTCGATGCAGCTTGTTATGAAACTTCAACAGTTTGCATTCCCTCAAATTAACTGAAAGGAGTATAAGCACCACACACTGCTTCTTGCACCCACATCCTTCTGTGAGCACCTGCTAGCTGATGGGGTCTTTCCCCACTAAGGTTTGACTGTCAAGGAGAAAGCTAGCAGTGTTAAAAGGTTCTCTGGGAATTACAGGCTTGTTTTACTTTATTTGTCATTTTTGTCACAACAGTTGAAAGCTAAATAAAGTAGCTGTTCTTAAGTAATTGTTCTTAAACATTTCCATAAAGACCAGACTGACAATTTATTTAAACCAGTAGATCATCTCCAATAGTCTCTAGCAGCAGCTGTTTCAGAGGTAAGTGCCAAAATCTTTCCTGTAGTTTATGGGATAGTTTTTCATGGAGTTATTTCTAACTCACAAAAATATCAGTGTTTTATATGATTGAAACACAGGGCATGTATGTCCTCTCATACGTAACTTTTAAATAATCTGTATTAATATTCCTCTAAATGACCTTTCTTTCTTCCTTCCTTTCTTCCTTCCTTCCTTTCTTTCTTTCTTCCTTCCTTTCTCTTTCTTTCTTTCTTTCCTTCTTTCTTTTCCTTCCTTCCTTCCTTCCTTCCTCTCTCTTTCTCTTTCTTTCTTTCTTTCTTTCTTTCTTTCTTTCTTTCTTTCTTTCTTTCTTTCTTTCTTTCTTTCTTTCTTTCTTTCTTTCTTTCTTTCTTTCTTCTGTAGCTCTTTGATAAATTGTGCTAGTGTATGAGGCATACAGGGCTACTGTATGTAGTGTCAAAAACTCAGCATATGGCAATAACTAGTGGTATCTAAGGACATTCCTCAGTCAGTTGCTGACCATGTGTCACTCTACTTACTTCAGCCCCACTTTGGAAGCCATATAACTTTGTTACAATAAGTCATTTGGAGAGGCAAGATTTACAGATTCAGCCAGAAGACTACAGTTCAAGGTCTTCTTGACTTGCAGCTCAGAGCATGAATAAAGTTTCTTGCACTTACCTGCACTCAGCACTGTAGACATACCCTAAATGACCCAATTTGTTCCTATATGTATGATGAAGGTTGACCTCTGATGACTTTTGTAGTAGGTAGCAACAAAATATATAACCCTCTCTACTCTTACCTACTAAAGCACTAATATTTTCTCCCATCAGCATGATTTGTTTGAAAATTTTAACTCCAAGCCTATAGTCATTTTATAAAAGAAAAAAAAGAAGATTTGAAAGAAGACGTGAAGGCATTTCTGGATACCTACCCAGACCTCCTGCACTTTGGAGTACAACTTGTTCTCAGAGAATAATAACAAAAAAAAGAAATATCTCCAAACCAATATAACTTACATATTGAACTCTGTTGGTTTTTTGGTGTTTTTTTGTTTTGCTTTTAAACAAAACCCTTCCTGAAGAGAAAACAATGAATACAATTTGGCAAGTGGAAAGCCTTGTGATAGTCAGAATTCTGCCTGTCTAGGTTACAGATTTGAAGCAGATGGTGAACGTAGCTAATGCAGAATGGAGCTAGCTGTGGAAGATCTGGAGAAGGCAAACCAACAAGAGGAAAGAACTGAGAGCTAAAAACACTAAAGGTCTCCAGAAAGTGCTGAGTGAGGATTTGAACTACGACTTTTGTTTTTCTTGTTATATAAACTGATTGTATGAAATGAAGAAGTTTTGCACTAGAAATTGGGAAATACTATGAGAAGGAGTAAACAGCTGTGGGAGATGTTCATTCATGGCTAGCCACTGTCACATTAGGATGCATTATCTCCGTTAGCATGGTGTGGCATGCTCCCCCTTCCAAGTTAACATTGTTAGCTGATGAACAATAGACAGCTGTTTCTAACATCTGTAACTATACAGAAACTGGAGTGTTAAAAGGAGCTGAGGGAGAGCTGCACTGGCCTATTAGCTACACAGCTCTTGTGGCATCAATGTAAAGTTGAAGCAAGCCCCTCATCATCACCCTAACCTTGATTTCTATTATATAAAGAGAACAGACCATGCCAGAAGGTGATTTAGTATACCTAAGGTCTGGATTGACTTCTAAAAGTGCCTATCTCTGTCTGTTGTCCACAGACAGCATTCTCCTAACTTAGTTGCCTTGGTTATGTACCTGAAGTACATAGGATGAATCTGGCCTATGTACTGTCCTCAATCAAGTCCAAGAGTGCTGCAACATGAAGTTTTTAAAATGCAATGAGGTATGAGGCTACACGAGTGTTGAAGTGGGGATGTGATTTAATGGTACTGTTCTGGTCTGTTCATTTAGGAGGAATTTTTCTGCCAGACATTCACCCAAGTTCATCTGGAATGATGCTTTAATGCTGTGAATGCTTTCACATACACCAATAAATGAAACATCCTCATTAGCCATAAGTTCTGTATATTCTTACACTCTCATTAATTAGCAAAGAGGTCAATCTGATGGATGAGAAGGAGAAATCCTATTAGGTCTCACCACCCACCATCGGAAACAATGAGAACTGAAGATTCAAAGGTACATCTTTAGTTTAATTGCATTTCACATTTAAATAACATAAAACTGTTGATTAGCAACAGACCCTCTTAAATCACTTGACTCATAACTTTGTGTGCTACAACCCCATTCTTGCACAGGTAAGGCTATTTTAGACATGAATAAAGATTTATAGACCAGACCAAAAGAGCATAAAGAAAGAGAAAGCTCGTGAACCCTCTCCCAGACAGAATCTGAACTCTTGAGCTGCACATCATAGTCCATATACATCTGATATTCTCATTTCTATTCATTTATAGAATAGCAGTACTCAGTAGCATCAAACGATGACATTGTCCAAGGACAAGGGAAGAGTCAGTCAAGGAGTCAGGGTCTAATTTGTGAAACGATGCAAGTAGTCGGAGAGCAAAGAGAGGAAAGGTGAGCGTCATAGGGCCGGGAGCATTAAGTCACAGACTAGTAGTGTGTATAGATCCACCTTCAACGTGACCTTGTACTTAAGCATATATTTTCTTTGGTCATGATGAATCATAAACATCAAGCCTGTCATGAGTGATTTGAATGATTTAGCAACAGCCTCTGTGGATTAGTACAGAAAGGACAATCCTTGGTTCATTATTCATTGGCTATATCTGTATTACAAATAAAAGGAGGGAGGGAGAATAATAAATTCAAGAGTATGATAAAAACCCAATCCTTAGGTATGTTCCTAGGAGTTTGCATACCCATCAATATGCCATTAAAAAAATCCTGTGCCACAGCTGAGGCAGATGTTCATTAACAGTACCAGTCATGCACTTGCACATGCTATGATGCCAACTTTGATGTTCCAATATTATAAATGATAAGCAAACTCAGTAAAAATTCTGCTTTACTAGAAGCAAAGTCACAGAATCACAGGGGTTGGAAGGGACCTCTGGAGATCATCTAGTCAAACCCCCCTGCCAGAGCAGGGTCACCCAGAGCAGGTTGCACAGGATGGCGTCCAGGTGGGTTTTGAATGTCTCCAGAGTTGGAGATTGCATCACCTCTCTGGGCAGCCTGTTCCAGTGCTCTGCCACCCTCAAAGGAAAGAAGTTCCTCCTCATGTTTAGATGGAACTTCCTATGTTCAAGTTTGTGCCCATTACCTCTTGTTGTATCACTCACTGGGCACCACTGCAAAAAGACTGGTGCCATCCTTCCGACACCCTCCCTTTAAGTATTTGCAAGCACTGATGAGATCCCCTCTGAGTCTTCTCTTCTTCAGACTAAAAAGACTCAAGACAGTTCATATCCCTGGCCACCCCACTATCCATAATTTTAATAGGTTATGCTAATATTAATGTGCATTTTAACTTGCGCTAGTTTATCAGTGCTATACAGCAAAATGATTTGCCTGATGGCAGCCATATAGAGTCTGCTCTGACAAAGCATAGCTGTCCAAATGTCAAAGGTCCAGAGAACCCAGGGAATGAAAGATTCTATTGACTGGCTATGACTTCCACTTACCTGCACTCCTGTTGTCACCCACAGCCATGACAGCATAGAATTCTGTCTCAATTACGATCAAGGAGCCAAAATCAGAGGAGAATTGTAGAAAGAAATCGAACACCAAGAAAGATCATCCCACGGTTACAGAAAGGGGACTGTTGTGCTGAGATGGGACAGTAACTGTATTCCTAACCCAGCACAAATACATTTACCATTACTTGTAGCAAGGCAATCTCTGACTTAGCATAGTAGTAGAAAAAATTGGCCAACAATTTACTGAGCAATAAACTCAACAGAATTAGGAGTCATACACTTTAAATCTTGACATTTGAGATTTCCAAATCTGAACAGATCACCTAATACTCCCTGTAAATATATGGAGAGGAATAGATACTATCTGGGGTTATTCATCTCAACCTAAAATAGATGTTTAAGGTAGATGAGGTGAAGCAATTTCTGCATGTGCCTTTTTCTCTCCATGATTATAAAAAGACCTTAGGGTAACTAGGTCAAGCTTAGATGCCCAACTCTTGAATTTCTAAAGGTAGACATAATGGAGTCCACATTCTGGAAATGCTGTGAATGAGGAAGACAGAGGACTTGGAAGTAGTGCACCTGTACAAATCCACAGAGAAAGAAGGGTTAAAGGGAATGAATGGGTTATTTATGGAGCTGAGTGATCAGGAGTGTAATGATGGAGTTGACAGTGAGGGGTGAAAGCAGTGACAGGGCAGGACAGTAGATCACACATAGCCATGTAAAGCTGAAATTGGCAGCAATCTAATGAGGAGACATCAGAACTCCACTTCACCTTGCTAAACCGAGCAGAGGGAGGCAAACCCAGAGTAAGGAGTTAGGTCAAGATCTAGGAGTCACAATCATTAGGCATGTGAGTGGGTAAAACCACTTTAAAAGGTAGGTATAAAATGTGACAATGAAATATGCATTAACTTAATCAGGATCATCAGAGACAAATCATTCACTTTTCATGTGTTTAACCGATCCATGTGAATAAAAAATGATTGAAAAGAAAAATTAAAAAGGTAGGCTAAGGACAGCAAAAAGCCATTAATGTTCTACATAGATTTCAAATTACCCAGTCAGCCTTTGATGACAGTGTTTAAGAAACCTAAAAATGTAACAGTATGAAGGTTACAGTAGGTAACAGAAAGGTAGGAAGTATTTGTTCTTCGCAAAAATGCCCCAAATGCATTTGTGTTACAGAGACTTTCCAGGAATTAATATTTAGAAGTGAAAAGGTGAATCTATTATTCATGATTTTTGTAAGAGATTTTATTTACTAAACTAAGACCAACATAGGCACCGTTTGCTCCTCCCTCTGCTCCCAGTATCAGCATCCCCATGTCTTGTGGACAGTGGGTTCTTTGCAAATTTGCTCAAACCTCCTTTCTCCTAAGGATTATGCCTATCCACAAAGGAATGTTCAACCCTGAATGGTCCCAGTCTTGCTGCTTCTGGATTTTTTACTGGTTTATGTGTTATTTTAGTCTTCCTTTGGGTCTTAATTTTTCCCTTTCTGTTTCTCTTCCACCCCAAACAAGTAATCTGTAGGCTCGACATTAAGCTTATTCTGGGGACGTTGTCCTAAAGTGTTGAAAAGATTCTTGGTTTAGGCTGATATTTTATGGTTTTAGCAGTTCTTTGGATTGGGATTCAGAAGAGCTGTTCTATCTGTGGGGTCACTACTTTAAGAAGGGCAAGAGAATCAAATATAAGGAAGTTATGTGTGAACTGCTTTGCACAAATGTGGAAAAAAGCCAGAGGGGAAAGAGTACTGATGTATTATGCATCATATTATCCATTTAAAAAGTCATCACTATAAGCATTTATCAATATAAACAATGAGAGTGTCTAAAAAGACTACTCATGTTTAAGGTAACACATAATTTATCACTGTGTTAATCAAGACGTATATTAAATCCAATATTCTGTATCCAACAATAGCCAATACTGTAGACTCCAGAGGAAATGACCAGTGCACTGACTCATGTCATACTGTACCTTAAGCAGAGGTTTATGCTGTGGTTTTTGAGTATAATTTTATTATAACTGAAAATTTAAAGCATTGCATACATATCCTACTTATTTGCTGAATTCACTACAAACTGTTTATTATTCTTTGAGGATTTTTTTCATCATAGGAAGGAAGATGCCCCGAAGGGTTGAAGAGAATGAGTATACATATGTAGAACCTAGAAACATTCGATCTCATTAAGCAATGAAAATTGTCAGTGTAGTGCAGGAATGAAAGAATATGACATCGCTAGTCTTATTTACACAGATGATTAGAAAGAGATAAAGTAGCTGACCCAGACAGCTAATAAATACAGCATTAAAAACACAGCATTTTCTGCCTTATTTTTTCTGACCTATTTTTCCTTCCTGTAATTGTCTTACTGTTATTTCTTGAGTCCACGTATTGGTTGCATCCATTATTCTGGCTTCAGTATCTCCTAGTTATTTGTTAAATTTAGTAACGATTTGTTTGATTAGATTAGATTTAGTTCATCTTGGGAGCCCTGAAGGACTGAGAAAGATAAGCAAATCCTACAAGTAGGACCTACACATGTTCTCTATCTCATTAAGGAATGAAAGTGCTGGGTTAAGGGAAGAAAGGAGAAGAAGGGTTATTCCTATTTACACGGATCTTTCAAAAGCCACAGCATGATCCTGTATGTTGTTAAATTGGTTTCATTCTGGTTTAACTATTTAAATGTAACTAAACTCAACAAACTTGGGAGTTGATACAAACCGAGAGAACTGGATACTTCTCAGTATATGAAGTTCTGAAATTTAAAATAATAAATGTACAGGATGTCCTCACATTTTTTCTATAATTCTATTTTTTCACATTAATTAGCCATAATAAAAGGGCCTTACTAATGTGCATTTCAGATCTGGATCTTTAAAATATGAAGATCTGGCCTTAAAAAAGCCTATACCTAAATTTAAGGAACAAAGAGATGATTTTGACTGTTAACAAAAGAGGTAGTATTTGGCCTTCTGTCCACTTACTATAGTTAGCCATGCTTCTTGCAAGAAGTAGACCAGGAAGAAATGGATCCAAAATAATAAATCTTTATTTTTGGCTACCATTTTCAGACTGAGTGTCTGATTTCTTAGATTTTCTATGCACTCTATGTGCAAAGTTGACCACTTCCACATTGTGTGTCATGCCACCCCTTCCAAAACTGGTGAAGTGTCCTTCTGCCAGCTTATTCATGTTTCTATTGCATTTTTTAAAAGAAGCTTTAATTATATTTACAAGTCTTGTATTTGCCCTTGAGAAAGCCAAGTTAAGATTACAATTATTATGATTACAATTATTACTATTACAATTATTACAATTACAATTATTTCCTTCTTTTTTTTTTTCCCCAAACTTTTTCTACTTTTCCATACCCACATGATTAGCCAGATAAACACATTTAGACATACAGCATGGACATACTCCCTTTAAGACTTCTTCCTCGTTCAAGTACAAGTATTCTATCTTCCTTGGGGATTTAAAATAAAATTCTTGTAATACATTCACTTTGAAATGTTCATAAGTCACTCAGATACATATTCAGGTATAGGATCGGTTTCTAATAGGCTTCTACCTCACTGAACATAGGTGAGGACCTTCCTTGAGCAAGGACTGTCAAAACTGTAACTCCACTACGCTGAAGATCACAGAATCACAGAATCACAGAATCACAGAATGGTGGGGGTTGGAAGGGACCTTCAGAAATCATCTAGTCCAACTACCCTGCCAGAGCAGGTTCACCTAGAGCAGGTTGCACAGGACTGCATCCAGGCGGGTTTTGGATATCTCCAGAGTTGGAGACTCCACCGTCTCTCTGGGCAGCCTGTTCCAGTGCTCTGCCACCCTCAATGTAAAGAAGTTTTTCCTCATGTTGAGATGGAATTTCCCGTGTTCCAGTTTGTGCCTGTTGCCCCTTGTCATGTTGCTGGGCACCACTGAAAAGGTCATAGGGACTTTTCTTTCTGTGCACAGGGCCAGAGGTACAGAAGACCATGCTGCATCTTTTGAACAGCTGCTGCACTTCTATGAAAACAGAAAGGCCAGAGATAGCACTTTTTAAAATTTATTTTTACTTCTGATGACAACTAAGGTTCTGATGTAATCTTTTGATAAAAACAGCTTTGCCTATCAGGAAAATAATCATTACTTGTTGTGAAAGTGGATATAAAAACCCAAAAGTTGGTAATGCTGGGTTTTGTATCCTACCCCATCCTTCCCTAGTGTGGGACTTACTGGTTATAATGTTATCCATTTATGAATGCATGACAGTCTTGTTTTAGTCAGTAATACACTGAAGGCTTACAGAAGCATAAAATGAAATTTTCTTTAAAGGAAACCCAGCCCCTGGAGCCAAGTCTAAATATCACAACCGAATGATGGGGACTTCTGCAGAGAACTGGGGGTAAATCATCACTTAATGCCACCACTTTAGAGATTGGTCAGAGGAGATCAGACCGAGAAAGGTGTTAAGGCAAGTATCTAATCAAATGAAGAGTCTGACTGTGGTCAATGGAATAATTCATGAACTTAAAATTAGACACCTGTCTCAGTTTGTGGTCAAAAAGATGGAACTTGTCCTTTAGGAACAGCAAAGGAAGTAGCTTCCATGATTTCAAAGTACTCCCTACTGATGTGTTGGAAAAGCCATAAAGCCTCATCAGAGCCAGAGTTTTGAATCCTGCCCCTGACTCCTTTCCCACAGATTTCACACATCTCAGACCCTCCAAGCCACCTTCATAATCATCTGTGCTGTGAGCTCATAGACAGCTGGGATCAGCACAGAGCAGCTGCCCAGAAGGCAAGCATTCCTCACAGCCTGGTGGCCAAGGGCAGGATTTGTCCCTTAGTTATAGGATGACACTTGTCCAGGTGATGATGTTTTCTGCTGAGACATAGTGAGATATAGTGAGATATACTAACTTGTGGCTTTTACAGTTACTGCAAGGCAGCATGTTTGTTAAGAACAAACAAACAAAAGATAAATAGGGGCAGACTATTAAAAACTAACCATGTGTCCATGCTGTATGATTATTACAATGTTTGAGATCTAATTTAGTGAAGGTTATCTGTGCTTGACTAAGAAAGGAGATCATTAAATTGGTTTTGTTTTGAAAAATGCACTGCTTTGTTTACTTTCTGATTTGTTTGTATAGGAATTTGCATTCCATTGTCCTTACTACTGTCTGACATGTACCATAATAGGATCCTATCCCTTTAGCTTTGTTCCATTTCCTTTCATACTACCTCTTAATTACCCCTTTTGTACCTCTAGTCTGTGGTCTCTGAGCCTCTAATACATGGCTGTGCCAATTCCACCACCCCCAAGGCTTGTCAGGTTAAAGATTAATGAGTAGACTTTACCCAGAGGCTTTACAAAGGTTAAACATAATTACAAATGGGTATTTTATGCAATGTTGAATATGTGAAAGCTGCTTAAAAAAAAAGAAAAAAGTAAAGGGAAAAAAAGTAATGAAACTTATGGGATTTAAGTCAACCATTTAGAACTTCTGAAAAAAAAAAAGCAAAATTAGCATAAAAACAAACAAGTTAGGAAGTTCTACCCTTTGTTCCAAAGATGGTGATAAAAACAAAAACACCATATGGTGAAAATTAGACTGCATCTCAAGCTTGCAACATCACTGCCTTCTAATTCTCCTTTCGAGTTAACTAAAATGTGTTGCACTGAGAAGATGGAAAGACAAAAAGGTCTAAAATTGTTCGTAAATCTTCACTTTGCTAAATTCTCATATTTGACCCTTTGTTAAGGAAAAATAACATTTTTCCTGTAGGCAAAACATTGTCTCTGAGAGCATTGTTACCTTACAAGATTGCTTAACCTAGCTGCCTGATGAGAGAGCTATGTTGGCTAATTTTCTTAATTTTTGTTTTCCTCAACTTACGGAAATACCTTAAAATGCAAATTTAATATCTGGGACTGGATTTTCATAAGTACAAGCCTAAAGTTAGGTTCATAAACCCATGGTATCATACTAAGGAAATAGGCTGACTTTCAGAAGTGCTGAACACCACCAAATGCCATTGAAGTTAATGGAAACTACTTCGGAGTCTGTCTTCAGGCACTTTACTTGTTTGCTTCCTTGTTTCTAAGTCTTTCAGTATAGCTGATAAATGGAGATAAAAAAAAAAAAAAAACCAAACAAAAAAACCAACAAGAAACAAAAACCTAAAAAACTCCTCTTTCTTTTATATTGTATTATTGCTGTTCAAATAATGGTCTAAAACTGTCAGAAATGTCCAAGAAATTTGGATACCTCAGAATTTGTTTCCAATTTCAGATTGTAAAACCACATTTTCAGAAGTGCTTTGTTTCTCTGATTTCAGTTAAGCTCAGTGGTGACTGCAGCTCTATAGAAACACTGAAAATTTTAGTATTATTACTCTTTTGAAATCCTTACTTGGTAAAGGACAAATCCTGATTCCCAAAGAAGCCTTTTGTGTAAAAAGTGGTACCATTTACTAGTGATACCACTCTTCAAGAGTAAGAGAATAACAAAGTGAACGCAAGAACGATTGAAGTCCTAGAATTGTCTCTGAAAACAACCTAAGCCCAGATGTTTTGTAAGTTTATTTGGATTTCTCAGTTAAGCATTTGTAATATAGGTGCTCTATTTTCTTCTGTGATTTTCTTTGTCTGAAAACCTGATAGCAACATTTTTCTAGCCTTTATTCAAGTCATATATTCGTTCAACTCTTTCAGTCAGAAGTGTTTGAACTGAAAAAAATTAAAAAGTTGTATTTGACCATTAAGAAACTTGGGTTCTTATTTGAAACACAAGCTAAATTTGATTGCAAATCTGATTATTAGATGTAAAACACACTTCAGCATTACATGGTCAGTGACCAGCCCCCTAAGTGAGTATTAGATGCACATTATATTAACAGTAAAACAATCTTTGGATTAATAAACAAAGAATTACAACATATAAGAATTAATTTGTGGCTTTTTTGTGGTTCTACAGCTGTTTCTGGCAAATATTTAGTTTATGAAACAAGAATGTCAGAGTTTGGCATATAGCTCAGATGCTAATTTTTTCCACGAGTGAATTACTGTAATTCAAAGCAAACATTACTGCTTACAGTTTAAAATTCTTATTTCAGGAATTGTTCTTTCTATTCAGTAATAATATATTTTTATAGCTGACTGCAAAACAAAGGTAACGTCATATTTTTGAGAAGGAAACAAACACTAAGATCCAAAAGGAAAGTAAAACCACCCAGGCACCTCCACAGGAGAGCAGTGTTTTTCACCACTAAACTTGCCCTAAAAGTGAGACAGGTTTATTTAAGATTTTGATCTGAGGGTCTTGAAAACCTGTATGGCATGTATGTCCAACGCTATAGGGTATTTTGCATAAATAACTTGTTTCTAGCTCTCTTGAAGACAAAGTTGAGCTACTATGAAAGCAAGGAAGCAATGCTCCAAAGGCAAAAAAAGAGATGTTAAGAAAGACTCTGACTCCAGTGTTATAGCCAGAGTGCTTAACTTTGAGGAGGATTAATTTTTAACTTCTTGATTTATTGCAGTTTTTTGACCAAATTGTCACTTAGCGTATAAGAAGCTATACTCTTGGGAGCAGCACACACTGCCCTATCAGTAAGAGGGAGTCAGGTTCGCTTTTGTAGCATAACCAGAATCTCTTGATTTTTTTATATTGAACTCAGAATTAACTTTTTTCCATAAAAATATTTCTTTCTTTCCATAACCATGAATAGGAACTCCCTACAGCATCTGTCTTCTCACTAGCATTAGAGGACCTCTATGTCGAGGTTATAAACGTTCTTTCTTGTAGTGCACCAAATTAAGATTACTCCTATTGCTTTGGAGATGAGGGAGAGATGGGAAGAAAAAAAAAAAAAAAAGAAAGTAAAAGAGAAATCCTGTGTTGGCTAGTGATTCATCCTGCTTTTCTTCCAAAGGCTATGTTGGGATTACAAAGATGTGTCTTAATTCCCATCAATAAAAGATACAGCGAAATTCTTTCTCCCCAGACCTGCAGAGCTGAACCTTAGCCACACAAGTAGATCCAGATCGGCTTCAGTGAAGCAGCTCGTATGTTTGGTACACACAGAGACATATATTTGTATACAATTACATAATTATTGATGTGCGTAACAATTTGTAGGACAGCCACCTCATGTTTATGTCCGACCTGCTTTAATTTCATTAGGCAGTGCTAAAAAGTCTTGTCCTCCTGCCAGGCTGCCACACTTTTAGCTCTGTATGAGGCTTTTAAGGAAGGAAAAGAAAGAAACCTATGTGTAATCTTTTGAATTGATGGGCTGCTTCTATTGTTTAATTTGCTGCCATCCAAGCTAGAAGTAGACTGGTAGATCAGTTAACAATATGAGAACAGAGACTTTTATATAGATTACAGTTTGCATGAGAGCAAAGCATGGCACAGCCTGGGCACTGGTGCAAGGGAGCAGAGCAGAGACATAAATCACATCCTTATATTGCGGAGAAATCAGTCTGCTGCTGCCTTCAGTGTGCATGAGAGCAGGTTTGAACATCCAGCTGTGTTCTCTACTCTGGCTTTTGAATGCAAAGTGTAGAAAGTGGAAAAGTTTTGACTCTTAAGCAGCATGCTGACAAATATTTTGCGAAAATGTGGAGAGAACAAGTATAACATATTCCTTTCTCTAAGGGGAGCAATCAAAGTTACTAACAAAGCAATTTCAGTTCATGGCTCTGGCTTCTGTGGCTGTCTTAGGGCATCTCTTTGCATCACAGTCTACACCTGGGTAGCTACAGATCCATTGTAATGTTACACTCTTACGTCAGTATGTCTGAGTACTAAAGGTATGATTGCAAGCCAGTAGTATAGACTGCAAAGGACCCATGAGACAGTGGCTGTGCTACGTTTCCTTTAAAGGGCGTTCTTTTGATTTGGTGGTTTATACTGCTAAGTGCGTTTATATCTTGATGTCTTGTATATCTCCAATCACGTGACATAGAAACCAGAAGACAGATTATTTATTTTATTCAATTATAAATCCATTTGACTTGCACTAAATTTGCTCCAGTTTTCAGCTGGCTATAGCACAAGAACAGGGAAGGGCACCAGATGGGTCTACTACTACCGCAAAAAAACAACAAAAACCTGAAGCCTTTCTTCATCTGACTCTTATCCAAATCTGTCATTTGATGACTTGATTTTCATGAAAATTGTCTCAATAGGCAACATGTAGAAGTGCCCTCAAGCCTTGTATCTAGGGGTATCACAGGACTCATATATGCATCCATTAGCAAGTAATTTAGGCTGGACAAAATCATAGACTAGAAGGACAGTAAAAGCAATGTAAGTACTACTCCTTTTTAACTCCATAACATGTGTTTTATCCAGGTTGCATTCTAACAAGCCTGATGGTTCATAATACCCTCCATTAATATAAATTAATATCATCTACCTATTCCCTCTAACTTTTAGGTTGTTCTTTTTTCCCAAAGAAAGCTTTGCTGTTCACTGGAAATATACATATGGAACAAATGATAGCTATTCTTTGTGACAGAAACATGAAGAGAATTTGAGTATATTTGAGGCTAGATTGATTTCCCAAACATAAAATATAACCGGAATATTCTTGTATTTAATGAGCACTGCATTTGTAGCACCAGAAAAAGGGAAAATATTCATGATGCAATCATTTAACATGGTGATATAGCTGCTGTGTTTAGCCTGAATGATCAGGGTTTGAAAACTTATGCAGCAAAGCTGAAGCAAGCTAATATGCTGGTACCCCTAAAGGATGTATATGAATTATCAGAGAAATGGAGACCATAAGAACAACAAACTGGGTTAAACCAGATAGCCAACAGTTTATCTTCAACAATGGCCAGCAACAGATGCCAATAGAAAGGAGTAAAATAGGTCAAGCATACAATGACGCTCTCTCAGCCTCCAGCAATCTGTGGCTCTCAGATTTCCTGAGCCAGAAATGACATTTTGAGGTGGTATTTGGGGCCAGACTATTAAGAGTATGGGGGAAGCAAAAAGTCTTTAAAATAGAATGTTTGTACTGAGCCCACTGTAAAGCATCTATACTAAATTTATAAGATACTACTGTAATTCAGTTTTCCTGTAGAATGTTTACTCCAAAAAAGCTATTGGAGTCTGTAATATCCAGTGCTAATTGGGTGTGGGTGAGTGGGGAGGTGTTAAAACAATGCAGAAGTATTGAATGTTTTCACTAAAGTCTGCACAGTAGCTATGAAACCTCTATGATACAGCTGACAATAGCTCAAGAAAAAGCAAGAAAAAGATAATCCTGTACAAGTTAGTTACTATTCACATGTACTCTTGTGCTTACTCTTGTGGGCTATTAAGAATTAGAAAAAGCAACAAAAAAAATACTGAAAAGTCATGGATGTCCCTGTTTTAGAACACTGAGAACCCCAAAGCCTTTAACAGGGAAAAAAACCCCAACCAAAGCCACTGAAGAAACAAAAAAAACGAAAACCCAAAAAAGCCCACTCCTCACCAAGGAGTAAAATGAACATAAAATCACAAGACAGAGTGCTGGCTACACTGTCATGTAACCCTTTTCCGCAGTTCCTACTTCCCCTCACACTCCATTTCCCCCGTGAAGTTGTATTCCATGTTACAACTCGATCACTGCAAACTGACCCAAGGGGGGATGTGATCTCAACCTACAATCAGCTTCTTGGAGCAGAGACATTATCCCCCACCAAGGGATACTTGGGAACATTAATAGAGGGGTGGAGTTTCAAGTTCACTGTACACACAGGATGAAAAAAGAAATCACAATAGAATTAATGCTAATCAGCAGGGCTTAATGGGAAACAGATCTCAACAGGAACAATGTCTTGTTGAGATTACAAATATGGCTGACAAAGTTATCTATGAGTACATACTTTGACCTAGTAATTCATCACATTCTGATTAATAAATTGGCTCTATTAAAAAAAATAAAAATCAATGTGGTATATATTCAATGGATTAAAACTGGCTGATAGCAAAGCTAATTGTTAACTGGTAATCATCATCTAATAGGAATGTTCTTTTTCAGATCCCACCATGATCTGTTCTTGGCTCCACGCTCAATAGTCACAGACTCCACAGTCAATATTGTTGTCAATGATCTGGAATAAAATATCATTGCTAGTAAGGTCTGTAGATTACACAAAATCAGTGAAGTGGTAAATTAGGGTAAGGACAGGTCAGTTCTACAGAGTAATCAAGTTCACTTAGCAAGATGAGACCATCTGAGCATCATGCCTTTTAAAACAACCGAATTTAAGGACAAGCACCTGTGAAAATGGAATTCAGGTCAGAGCCGCAGGAAGGGAGAATGGTAATTTGAAAAAGTACTGTTTCTGAAGTGATAAATAGATGATGTTCCAAACATGAGCTCTCAGTATGATGGAACACATAAAAATCCAAGCAGTAGTCTTATTCAGAAATAAAAAATAATACTGAGAGTAAGCACAAACTGTTTATTCCACTGTATATACCCATTAATAATGTTAATAAAACAGTAACAAAAGTCTGTGGTCTGCAGAAGAGGATGTTTACAGATTGAAAATGTTCAAGGAAGACCCAAAAGAGCCACCTGAGACCTGGGAAATCTGACTTTTTCTAGGAGACTAGTGCTCAGCCCTGTTAATGTACATAGGAAAGGTTATGAGTTGGTTTGATCACTGTGTATGTCAGGGAAAGATTTATGACTAGCAAACAATGACAAAACACCTTCCACTGACCAGGAAAATGAAACTAGACAAATTTAGACTAGTAATAAGTGATTTTTAACAATGAAAGCAATCAATTGGTAGACGAATTTCTTTTGCGACATGGTGGAGCCTCAGCTATTTGAAGGCCTTACATTTTGTAAAAGATATTCTTCAATCCACCAAAGCTTGTAGATGCAGGAATGAGTACTTACATTCTTTGTTATATGTCATGAAGGATGTCAGAATAGATGCTCACAAAAATTTGTACATGAAGGATCTAAGATGTTGTTATATATAAAAAAAGAGAGAGAAAAAAGATGCATAAAAGGAACCAAGAAAGCAAGCAAGAAGGTAAAAAGGAAAGTACCTTTATTGAAATAAGATAAAAAAAGATTGCCATGTTAACGCTGATGAAGTACATTCAGGATAGCCATTTAAGCATTTCTAAACTTTTTAAACCTTAGTATTCATCTCAGCAGCGCTAAGCAAAGCTAGCAGCAGAGGGATTGTTTTTAAGTGCATCCTGGACACAGAAGGAGAGAAGGGGACCCATTTGCTGGAAAATGCATTGCTGTAAAGCTTTGGACAAGCTTTGCTGCTATGGAAAGCACAGAGAAAATGAATGTCCAACAATCACCAGTGGCTGATGACCCTCAGCCAGCAGTGCAAGTGAAAAAGCAACAGTGGCACAGATCAGAGCACAAGGGGAATGAATCACATGCAGGACTGATTTTGCAGAGCACACTCTGGTGGGGTTGGATAAACATTTTGCACAGGAAGGACAGCATTTACTTTTGCGCACTTTATCTGAAACGCACTGACCTCAGCCAAGCAAGAGGACATGTGCATGGGTGCTGAGGTGGCCCCCACAACAGGTGTGGAAATGTCCACCTGTAAAAGACCAGCTGCTTCTGATGACTGGGTCTTCTCAACCAGTGGACAGTCATCCAGCAAACCCGGCACGATCACAAACAGGCAAGCGAGAGGCTTGTATATCTGATGCTTTTCTCAACTTTTGTATTGTTGCTGTGTTTCTGATTCCAACTTGTGAAAACATGTAAATACTTCCATATGCCACAGACAGATTAAATCATTATTTTGTTCTGGGAATGTTATTTTGTTTCCTTTTGTTTTTTTAAATCAGAGTGTTATGCCCAGATATAGGCAATCTAATGAGCTCTAGTGTTTTGTTTTTTCCATTATTACCTCCAAGTCAAGAAGACCAATTTCTGAAAGCTTACTAGTCTCAAATGAAAATGTGGAATTCCACATAATAGTCTACAAGATTATTCCAGTATGGATTATCTTTGATGATATTTACTTAACATACACAATACAGGTCAAAAGCTCATAATGAGAAAGCGACCTGACTCCAAATCATATTCCGGGCAGCAGAACATTGCATACTTCAGGCTGCATTGTGCGTTTGCATAAACTTTCCCTGAAAGCCATGTATCGACCAATTGATGTTTTCAGCAGCTGCTAATTAGCACTATTCCAGACTGGACTGCATTATGATTCGGTACTGCAGCACAATTCAGTACAGCCTGTTTGTGCGAAAGAAAGGCCTTCTAAGTAGAAGTGCAGATGCTGCCTGGTGAAAATTTTCAAAGTATTTGAACACCAGCGTACCCATGACAAATAAAGCCAGGTGAAGATCTGTCCTGTTTATAGCTGCAATATATAAAGGTCAAGGAGGACCATGAGTCTTATAGAAACCGGTTTGCTCATAACTGGACAAATACTTCTCAAGGCAGGTGTTTTAGACAATAAAAATCTCTGAGCATGACCCCATCTCTCAATGCAATAATAAGTTTGAGGATACTGTCCCAACTTTTGCCTCGGTATTTCCTGAGGTGACTGATACATCCTACCTTGCTAGCATATGCAAAGCTTTTTAAACCTGCTAATGACTATTGGTGTCATAATCTGGAGGGCAAGAACTTTCTGCCAGACACTCAGATAAATCTGTCTTTATTTTCAGGACTGAGAGAAGTCTTTTTCATTAACCGCATCCTCCTGGAGGTTTTCAGCCCAGTAGGAGTACACACTCGGCACCCAGAAAAGAGAGCGGCTGCCGTGACCGTGAGCCTGCCGCTCAACTCGCAAGTCTCCCAGCAGAACAATTGCCAATACGTGGCTGTCCCTTGGCACCTGAGTAAATGCACATTAACCCTTTTAAATGGTGAATTTACTCCATGTTGCTGTGTTCAACTTTTATTTCAGAGATACATAAAGGCCACAACTGGCAAGATTTTTTATAGATGGAAAAAGAGAAAATATCCCTCACATCACATTCCATCACATGATTTCTGTATGACACTACTGAGGCTTTCTATGTGGTCTCTTTTTTTAGCAAAAACCTGCCCTGAGTATCTCACTGGTATCTCCGGTAACACAATGTGAAAAACAGTGTCTGCCTCTAGAACACAGTAAAATTGACCTATAGCCCAGTCTGTTTCTGCTAGCTGAAGGTTATTTTGCTTTGACATATCCTTGCAGTGTCCTCCTCTTTAATTAATAATGTTGCTGCCATGTATTATGAAAGTCACTCTTTTGCACATACTGTTATCTTTTCAAATTAGGAATTTTAGAAGTCCTTAAAGTTTCAGCCTTAAGAAATGCATAGAGTATTTTCAATCAGCAGTCCAATCTATTTACATGCACAAGAGCTGAAAGATTTTTCATGCAAGTGGTCGTACTCTTAGGCTTTTATTATTTCTGCTTGAGCAGAAAGCAATAAATATGTCTTGAGACAAGGGAGAAAGTTAATAAAAACTGTCCTTTCCTTTTTGTGCTAGACCCTGTTTTAAAACCAGCTTGTCTTTCATGAACAAATTAATTGGATTAGCTCTGCTTCAGCCACAAAGGACAACAATCTGTGTCACAAGCATATTTGTATAATGAACCACCACTGCACTTGTATGCTAGGGGACAGATCCTGAGATCTTATTCAAGCAAGTATTATCATTAGCATTAAGATTACAATTCAGTTTGTGGGACACAAATAAGAAGGGAGATGCATGTTCTAACTTTACCTACACAAATTTAAAAAAGTCCCTGCACCAGTGAACTAATGATTGAAATAAAAAAAGACCAGTATGGTGAATGATGATATAGAAGGGAGACTTACCCTTAATGACCCAGCTAGTCAGAGGGCAGGTCCTCACTGTCAAAAGATATTAAAATGGTGCCCCTGGAGATATTGTCAATGAAAAATTCACTGTGGTTTGAGCAGATGTCAACAAAAGGAATAAAGCTTTTTAAAGAGAAATGTGACTACTTTTCCTAGGTAGAAAGCAGACTGCATTTTTGAAAAATAAATACACAATTCTTTTTCTTTTGAAAAAAGCACAACAGCCTTATTTATCATCCTCCCCTTCACCATGTTAATAACAAACTTTTAAGCTGAGACTATTGCCCAGTCAGTTCTTACTCAACGTATTCATTTGTTATATATGTAAATGGTCTTACCCATCTCATAATGGTATTTACTCTAAGCTCTATCCTTTTCAGCTTACACAGATCCTCATTCATGTTTTGTAAAAATAATTTGTGTGTTTTGCTGAGTGTTTGTACAATACCTCAATTCAGAATGGGTCTCTGGCTGCTACTATCACAAATAAATGAATAAGAACCAGGACAGTCATACAGGAATCTAACCTATGGAATTTAAATGGCTGTACTTTATAAAAAAAAGTTGTCTCCTTTTAAAATTACAGTGCTTTTTTTGTTTCACTGTTTGTGGCTTTACTAGGACAAGTATCAGTATTGAGAGACCTATATAAATGCTTACTTTCCAGGGTAGTATTATGCTATGTCCTATATGGACCATTTGCCACGGAACCTTATTTGATGTTTTGCTCAAATATTCAACAACCACAATGCTTAATTGGAAACAATTGGAATTTTTCTTAATTGAAGTCCCAGTAAAATTGTTAAAAGGGGAATGACTTGTCTCTTAGTGATCAATGAAAAATGACCTGTGAATTAGACCATATGGACAAACGTCCTCTTCTAAACGTGTAAGCGCTCTAGCCATGGCAATCTTTCTGTTGTCTAGGCGGTTATTTCACAGCTGTTATTACTATCAATTACTGCTATTTTACTTTCTTCTGTTAGAGCAAGGGCAGAAGCTATTTCCTGAAATAAAACTGTAACTTCTCATTTTGGGTACTGTGGAAACACCCACCAAGAGGTAATGAGGGTCCCAAGGAGCTTCCAGCTCCAGACTGAGGAGGAGTGTTTATCACTACTCGGCGCATCCTGCAGTTATAGATTTGCAGCTGCTCTTAGATGGGAGGGAGGCTGTTACATTTACACCTGGCATGAATAACTATTCACTGAGGGCACCGTGCAGTTGTAGACTTCTGTATCCAAAGAAACAGCTCCAGAGACATTTGGGGTTGGGTCTGGAAGCTGCGGCATTCTTTAAAGAATCTTTCTGTGTGGTAATAAACTGCAGTTTCACATACGCTCGCTTGCAGAGACTCTTTCTTTCTCCTTCTTTCTTCCTATATTGTTTGTGAACAAAGTAATGAGCGATGAATTACTAGTATCTGTAATATAAGCCTTCCCACTTGCCGAAACTAGATACACCTTTCAGTTACGAGAGGCATAAATCCTTATTAACTATTAACTACTGTTATAGGTAGCATAGAATTATTCAAGCAATAAAAGAGTTTATTTTTTCCCTCGGTTAGTTGTAAATGAGTCTAGAGGGAACCCAGGAGTTCTCAGTTAAGCTCATTTCATACCTGTAGCAATAGCTTTAAAACCAAATCCTGGATATGTTTATACATTTTTAATAGAACCCCAATTTTACATACAATATCCTCCAGTGGCTTCAGCTGCTGCAGCATCCTCCTGAACAGTTTTTCACATAATAGGCTCAGCAGGTTCAACACTTGATTATCTTTCCTCCAGTTCAATATCTTCTCTTTTCCTTTCGTTATACACCGACAAGGGAACTATGCGCAGGTTCTCTGTGGAGGACGCCTTGTACGTGAACGTGCAAGCAATGTGGAATCGATGTTCTGGCTGAATCCAGTATTCAAGGAATTTAATTGAATTATTGAAATTCAGGGTTGAACCCCTGGGACATTGATCCTGTATTGTCAGCTTCAAATCTGAGGTGCGCTGGCTGTTTGATAATGTGTTCATAGGATTTGCAGTAGAAGGGGTGGTGAATCAAAGCCTGTGACAGTATAGCTAACTGACAGAAAACAGAGGAACTGATGCTGAATACATTTAAAAATAAATCAATATAGACTGGCCTGATTGAACAATTCTGGCAATGCGTTGTGCTGGCATGGCTGCTGACTTACCAATTTAAGAGTAGGCTCAGGATTCATGGTAGCTGGAAAGCTGGAGAGGCCTGTCGCTGGGGCGATGCATTTAACTTCCAAGACAGAGAATATTTGCTCATCTGTTTTCCTTGCCAGGGGCTAGAAACCATTGTTGCGGCTGCCAAATGAAACAAAGGGAGATTAAAAGAGAAACGAAATGATAAAATGATACTTGCAAAAAGCTTAAAAAAAATCCAAAGAAATGGCTTTCATTTAGATTGACATGAGTGCAAACGCTTTGCTTATTTTCCTCATATATTAAAAGATCATTGAGAATTTGAGGCTGGGGTCAATAAAAAAGAAAGAGAAAAGAATTTAAAAACATTTCTGCAAAATAATGCTCAGCCTTTACCATCTCTCTGGAGTGCTAAGTCATGTCCTTCCTCAAGTGGGACTGCTGGAACAAAGAGACAAAGCAGAGACAGCTGCAGGACCACTCTGTCCCGTTGAGTGTTGTTTCTTCCATTGTTCTCTCTTACCAGCCCACCTGCTTTGTTCAATTTATCATTGTCTTCTTCCCTTTAAATGGGACCTGAGAACACTTGGCTGAGCTGGATTGAACGGCTGTCACTTTAACTTCTGCAAGAGGAGGACAGCTTTATAGCCTTTCTGCAGCGCTATTCCCTTTGCTGGGAATAGACGATAGACAGTTCTTTCTTCGAGCACCATGATGCGCTGAGGACCTTAGCCTTCCTTCCTTCCCTAGCATGGCCAGTGTAAGTCAGCATGAATATCAACAGCTTAAAGCCTTCAGGGCTCAGTCCTCCAAGGGACCTGGTACTCTCTACCCCTGTGGAGTCAAGGGGCTCGATCTGGCTAAACCCATAGTGCATGTACTTCTCTGTAATCAAATTACTCATGGGCATTAGTGCCTTGTTGTATGTACAGGACCCCTTTCTCCAGTGGGAGCCAAGACCATCCAGCAGTGCACTGGATTATTGCCTTACAAAACTGCAGAGCATACACACCTAAGGCCAAGGCTTTGAGATATAGGGATGATGTCAATGAGACCAAAGTAGGTGCTTGGCACCTTTCACCTTCTTAAGAGCTCTGTTGAACAGGAGCAGGCTGCTAAAATGTGGACTTAGTCAGCATCATTCAGAAGTCCTACAAAATTTGCTACCTAGTTGGCTATGATATTAAGGTACCCTATCCTTACAGCTTAATTCTAAAATACAGAGTGTACAACAGAGCAATGGGACACTGGAATTAGTCTCAATACCTCTGGGAAACCCTGAAAAATCTAGACTTCTTCTTCAACAACCATAACATAGAAGCAACAGTATTCATTATTTCTGCATTTGATAAATAAATTGGGTCTCGCCTATCTGGTAGCCTACATACCTTTTTCTTACATTCTTACTCCAACTACAAACATATTGTCTTGACATCTGCAATCTAAATTAGAGGCAATGGCCAAAGTCAGATCAGTGTGTATCCACATTCTCAAAACAGAACAGCTGCTGGACTTAAGAGTTGCAGAGGCTCTTGAATGGTGAATTTCAACTCACCTCCCAAAGCTGTGTGATAATGCATGTTTTTTTCTGCCCTGCACTTCATGTCCACTTCTCACTTAATCAAAGGTGTGTGTGGAAGCTCTATAGCAAGACAGAGGGAAAATTACTGTGAAGCCAGAAGAAATCCCTAGCTCTGAGGTCTTCACATTGTAAGTCTCAAGCCAAAACCAAGGAGTTACCCTCTGTACATCAGCATGTATCATCATGTAATATGAGATCAGAGTCCCTCTTTCCACACTCCTGAAACTCCACATCATGCAGATGCCCCTGTCTACCCATGGATCTAGAAGAAAACAAAAGTTCACAGTTATTTTAAAACATGAATTGCCCTGTATTTGTTGAGAGGCTAGGGTTGACTCTACTTTTCAAGTAACATTGCAGGCAAGAGGGTATTTTAAAATCCATTGACTTCAGTATGTATTCCCAAACAGTTTTCTGCATTTCTCATCTTTGTTTGTATGTTTGCCTGCTTCATTCTACCCCATTCATATTTTACTTCTGTGAATTCAAAATAACAAATTAATTTGTTAGAAAAATGACACTCTGTAAGTGCTGACATAACAGAAGACAGAAGAAGCGATGTTGAAAATGTTTCAAAATACATAATCAGTGGTATGTCAGGGGAGACTACTCTAAGCAGCCCTGGCAAAGCATTTGCTGTGTTGGCATCATTAGTGTTATGCCAATTTAAAAACAGGGAGGAGTTTTGGTAGTAAGAATGCAGAAAAGTCATCACAGGGGTAAAGCATTTAGTTTTCAGGACTCACAGGGCATGTCTATGCTACTGTACAAAAGGAGCCAAAGTGTCTGTGCTCTGGCCGCAAGGAGAAGTGGCAAGGCAAAGCTGGTGGCCCCGCAGCTGACCTTTCTTTCCCCAAAGGCAATGCCTCATCTGTGCTGTGCATTCGGGTCGGCTCCAGGTCATGCCTGGGCCCATGTTCTCAACCAAGCAACGTGTCAGGGAACATGCTAACTATGAAATCAGGTGCACAAGGCAGAGAAAAGACTTTGTGTCCTTCCCTCAGTTCATGGGGTCCTGCCTTATTCTGACCAAGGTAAAGAAACAGAGAAACCCTCTCCAACACAGGCACTCCTGCAATTCTGAGGAAAAAGAGTTTCAAAGTATTTGCATTTAAAAAAAAAAACAAACAAAACAACAACCTTCAAGTGATTCTTGTTTTCTCTTTCCACACAGCTCTACAAGGTGGGAGTTGTACTTTTTTTGTAATAATTTTTATTTAATAACAGCTGTTAATGAACCTCACTGTTTTTCACCAAGGACAAGAGCTAAAGCTCAGTGAAATCAGCAGAAACAGGCCTGAAGACATTAACAGGAAATGGGTCCAACCCTCTTGGTCTTTTGCTTCCCCGGCAGCATTTTTCTTTTTGTCTTGGTTGCTCTTTCCCTTTTTCGTTATCACCCAATTACTGTCTTCATTAAAGTAAATCAAATACTAATATATGATGAGTGCATTCAAGTGAAAACAGCAAAATACACACAGATGCTAACAACTGTGAATTCAGAAAAATGAAATATGTTGAGCGGTAAGAGTTACTTTTCTGAGAACTCAGTCACTTTCTGTTTAGAAGAAACTTTGCTTTTGGAGAATGCATTAAAACGTTTCCTGCACACTTAGAATATTCTATGGTCTACATGGAACTCATTAATTTAGTCCACATACAGGAATCCTGGGGAAGTCTCTAATACACCAGAACAGTGCTGTAGATCTTCAGGGGGAAAAAAAAGCAGTCTGAGAAAATGCTTGGGACTGTGGAAGTGTTATAGCAACATGCTGTTTATTTTCACAAATACAACTTCTTTTTTACACTCCAGGAGGGAAAAGAGAGAAAAGAAGAAAAAAGAAAAATCTTTTTTTTTAAGTTGGTTGGTCTCAAGTGTTGGTAACTGCCAAGGAAAATGAACTCCCTTTCCTTCCTCTGTGCAGCAGCGCAGAGGGAAATTACCTAGGAATGCGAATCATTTTTGTACTGCTTTTGTTGAAATGAGAGTGCTACTGTAGGGGAGTCCATACCAAATAGAGCTATGTGGAATATCCAAAACAAAATTTCAAACGCTCAGGACACATGCCATTGCAGGTCCTGAGACTGTAGAAGAATTGCAGTGTTTTCTGCTAACCCTGCTATATCCACCAGCACTTCATCAGCGCTAGGACTAGGGTTTCAGCACTTCTGGATGTCAGGGAGAGCTTTAGCATCTTGTGTTGTGAAGCACTTGTGTATTCAGTGTTCCTAACTGGTTCAGTTGCACGCTCAGAAGAAACCATCTGGATTTCATTTGCTTAGATATTTTCCAGGTTGGTATTGACAGAAGAAATCAAGTATTGCGTTTTCAGGCAGCTGCCAAAGAAAGAGCTCCAGAGTGCTTCCCAGCTGCCAGGCTTCTCTGCACATCCCACCCAGGCTCCTTGCTCAACTACTCTCCTGCTGCTCCTCAACCCTGTGAGCAAAACTGGATTTACGCATTAGAAAGGAACAACAGCAAACTCTTTGCAGGTCCCCAGAGCAGAAAAATCTTTCCTCTCAAAGAAGTAATACCAGATCATGAAAGTAGTTTAGTGTCAAGGTTGCAAAAGTCAGGGCTGCTCCACAGGGAAGCAGATCCAGGTGGCTGGGTGGTGGCAAGGCAGACAGGGGCAGTGTCCTCCCCAGCAAAGACACAGTCCTGCAATGCCCCAGCCACACCAGCAAATCAGGGACATGGATAGACACTGCGAGCTGGCCCTCAGCCCAGGCAGACCCCCCCAGGATGGGGAGTGATGCCCATGGGACCCTAACAACTAACATAAGTAGATAGATCAATATAGATGGGTATCTATAAACAGGCATACATTCGTACTTATCACTGTGTCCTGGTACACAGAGCAAACTAGTGGCTTTCTTCTATTGAATAATTTCTTTAACATTTTTTTACTTTCTGTTGCTTAGTTTTTTGCTGGTTTCAGTTTCGTTGTTGCACGTTGTTTGCTGGTTCATTCAGTGAAATACGTCTTTGATTTCAACACATTAGGTCTATATGTATAAGGACAATGTAGCTCTGTTTAAAATCGAGGTCTTCTTCTTGTTTAGCTTCATTTTCCCAGCTCCAACATGAGGTCCTTTGCTTTGCAACACTTCTGCATCACTGACTCCAGCTCTCCTTTATCATAATCAATCACATTATCAAATCCCTTTCACTGAAAACGTTATGCATTGAAACCAATTCAGTTTCTTGACACCACTACTTCTATTATAAGATTTTTCTAAAACATCTTCTTTTCCAATTTCTATGCCACATTTATTATGTCCTATTTATGTCAAAATTGTCCCTTAGCTTTAATGGGCCTTCTTTTTCTTTTCCAGCTACTTTTATTGTATCTTTATACAAATAGACCAAAAGTACTTTGGGGTTTTATTTTGTTACTTTAAACAAATTTATAAGCTTTGGCCACAAAACAGGCTTTCTGTTCCTATAGCAGTACTATTAACTCTTTTCCTCTCTCAACCTGCTCCATTAGGAGTTTAACTTGTTGAGTTTTTATAACTGGAATTCTAAACTCTGTACCAGATAATGTCTCACCAGTGCAACTTATAATTAATACTTAATGCTTTCGTTTTGTAAAAGCCTCACTGGATATATCTGAGAATCATATTTCCATTTTTTACTGCTACATGCACCTAGGTGGTGCATAATAATTCTTTGACTGACTAATACCCCTAAGTCTTCCTGTTTCAACTAGTGGGCCTTAGGATGATTGCAGAAGTTCTGATTGAAGAAATTCTCATTGCTCCCTATGTTCATTACCTTGCATTTCAAACTAATTAAATCGCATACATTGTCCCAGTTCTCAGGCCTATCCATTTCTTCCCATGTGATTTTCTGATCATCTTCCATATTGTTAATGTCTGCTACATTTGTATTTTTTGAAAAAAATTGTTAACACATTCCTAGTTTTTGTACTCAAGATATTGCTGATAATTTCCATACCATTGGTTCTAATACTGATTCTTGAGGAATTACGGCCAACAATTCATTTTTATTTTAGCAGAAATTTTTGTAGTTCCCACACTTGGATCTTGTGCTAATCCACCTTTTATTCCAAGTGTATAATAAATTACCATGTGCATTGAATCCAAGTAGATTAAATGCTAAATTAATCTCTTCAGACAAGCTCAGTTACCAAAGTTCAGTCAGACACAATCCACTTCCTAATTCATTGTACCCCCTTTTTCATTCATCTCTACATATTTAAACATCATTCAAAAGTTGTACTTAAGCTTCATATACAACTAATGTAAGATTACTGGGTTTTACTGGGCCATTTCTAATCCCTTTCTTAGACACAGCAAGTACAGTTTTGCTCTAGCTGTGCATTGTAGCTCTATCAAAAGCTACAGTCACTGCTTCCAGATTCTTCCAGACTTTGTGTGCCATCCTGTCTTCTGAGCGGTCCTCTGGTCCAAGCCCACCAAGCTCAGTTGTCTCCGCAGGCCATGCTGAGCAGCAAGGTTTCCCACAAAAGCATCCCCAGCAGTGCCGGGCTTTCCAAGGGGGAGCTGCGTGTGAGCAGGTCTTGCTGGTTCAGCGAGGGACCAGGATTTCCAAACGGGCTCAGCCACCCTTATTGCTCTTGACTGAATCTCCTAGGAAACAGCAAACTGAAGCTGCATTATCTTTTCCCTGGAGCCTGCCCTACCTCCAGTCCTACAAGCAGGCACAAACAGGCAGCCACAGTAATATAGACCTTTGCATGCACCGTGCTGCCGGCAGAGTTGCTGGGAGCACTGTGTAGGGGGACCCCAGCTAGAGATTCAACCTATAGATGCGGGGTTTGCCTCTGGAGGGGGTGACCTAGCCCTGCGCTGTCAGTACAGACAGGGGAAGATAAATGCAGAGTGGAGAATAACTGAGGAAAGGCAGGTCCTGAGAGTGATGCTCCGCAGGAGGTAACACAGCTCTGTGGAAATAGTGTGCAACGAGTGGAGAGTGCAAACTCCAAAGATTTCTTTCCCATTTGCAGAGAAATGAAACTCTGCCGAAGCTTTTACTTTGCTGTTTGGATAAACCCCATCTTTTCCAAAGCAGTTATTGAAAATATGGGACTATTTATTAATGAATATGGCTTTTCAATTCAGGGATGTCATCTTATCATGGATGATAGAATGAAATAAACAGAAAAAAGCATTTTAATCATATTTTTGTAGATTACATCAAATCCAAAACTTAATTTACATATACCATAAAAAACTAGATAGAATTGATATGATATTATGAACAGGCAATGCCATTTTCTAATCTTCATTTTAAAAACACTTGCCTTGCTGATAAACACCAGTGCCATTGTCACAAACACAAATCTTTACTCTCTGCCCATGAATAACAACAGGACCAAACGAGAATTCTTCAACTCTTTCACTTTCCCTGTGTTCACCCACAATTTCTGAATTTGTTCTGATTGCACCTCTGCTCATTAGGTGGTCCATAATCCAAACACTCCTAGTGCCAAAATCACTTGGCTCCTGAGTGAGGCATATCCATCTCTGTGCCAAGTGAACACCGATGAAGTGGGGCAAGAAGGGTGTTCCATAAAATGGAGGACATGTGCTAGGAGCTGTAAAAAACATTCATAATACATAGTCCCTGCCAGAAAATCTTAACGGCTAAAGCCTTCTTGCTGCAAACAGCTTGGCATTTACGTAGCCTAACTGTCAGTGTGTCTTTACCTCTTCAAGGATCTAGCCCAGCCCATAACATTATCCGTGTGCATAACTGCTGATGGGTTTAGAACAGCAGAGGCAAATGACTTATAAATGGATCTCACAGATGGCAAAACAGTTCAAAGAAGATTCCTCTTCTCCACTGGTGTGAAGTTGACTCTGAGGTATGTAACTGCTGAAGCCTGAGAGAGGGCCAGAGAGCAGTTAATTAAAAAAAAAAAAAAAAAAAAAGGTGGCGGGCATTTGAGGTGGTGGGCATTTGAGCCTCACAGCCTGAACACAGAGGAACTGAGTACCACGGCACTTCTGGCAGCATGCAGCACCCACCAGCCAGAGTTTATGCAGTTGGTACAGACTTCCAAACTGAAAACATACAGAATTTGGAGGTGTTCAAAGTTAGATTAGTGACCTTTATAGTATTGTGCTCCATCTTTTGCATTTGGTTTCAGGAGCTGGATATGACTTCCAGTGAGTTCTGCTTAAGAAAGGCCATTATGGGATTCTCCAAAACAATGTTCAGAAAGTGAGAACTGTATATATGTATACATAGAGAGAGTATATATACATATGTAGTATTCCCTATTAGAGAATAAGGAATGACTGTTCTTAGTTTTGCAACAGTGTACCACAACTGTTTTCCTGAAAACACAGTTACCACGAAGAAAAATAACACGGAGATGCACAGAGATTTACAAATGCTTTTGTATCTGATTAGATTTACAATGAATTCCCCAAGGCTCCTCTTTGCTTTCTGGTCTCTTTAGTTTCAAAGATAAACCAATTGAATTGATAATTTAACAATCCACATGATTTTCTTTTCAGAAGAAGTAACGTCACATGTAGCAAACTGAGGCTTCGTGACATTTTAAAATCATTAATAAATAAAATAAGATTTGGAAAACAGAGAAAGCAATGTCCATGAACTCCTCTTCATTACCATAAACCTTTATGTTAAAAAATAAAAAATAAATTGCAGTGTGCAACACTGGAAATATTTCTGCACTTTCAGTTCAAGTCACAAAATATATATTTCCTCATTTATCCTCACTATCTTAACAAACAAAATCTCAGTAATATGGGGAGAGCACTCATGCATGAGCTGTGCAAACATAGCACAAAATAGCAAGATTTGCAATGTTCCAGGCAAGTATTTTGTCAGCTTCTTCAGTTTGCATATTGTTTAGAGTTAGGTGTTTAGATCCTGTGATAATAGACTCTACATTAAAAAAAACCAAAAAACAGCTAAGACGCTAGCTAGCAAGCTAGCTGGGAGATAGATAGATAGATAGATAGATAGATAGATAGATAGATAGATAGATAGATAAGGCTTCTGTTCATTTAGGTTTTCAAATACTTTTTACTTTTCAGGCCTTTGCTGACTGTTCAGCTAAGAGCAGAATTTATCAGCCTTCCCTATTTCCAGTATGTGTTATGTTACAGATTTCTTATTTTGATAACTAGTAGGTATTTTGAAGAGAGGTCATACCCTTAGACCCTGGCACAAGGGTCAATAGTTAAAGTACTGAATATGACTTCTGGAATATTTTTGGCTTGCTATTGTAAGGGGAGAAAATGTATTTTTTCACTGGAAATTCTTTTTCGACAAATGTTGGCAGTAACCAAGTATCCATAGGAGAAAGATTAAAAATAACAAGAGAGCTCAATGGTATGGTTACTCATACATGTCTAAATATGCCTAAATATGATTTTGTTCCTAGACTGAATCTTAAACACTGATTATTAAGCAGTAATTTAACCTACCTATAAATACAAGCCTTTTTTCCTCTTGTAGAGGTTATGGTAATGCAACAGGCTGTTATGAAGAGGTTTTGCTTCATGTCAGCACTTTTGGACTGTATCTTCATTGAACAATGATGGGTACTTCTGTCAGCAGGATATCTGCTAACTAGAGTAGCCACCCTACTCTCAAGTCTAGCAGGCAAGATGAGTCTCTTGTCTCTTTACAGTATTCTTACTGTGAGATAGCTAAATGAGGCCACCCCCTGGCCGTGGTTCACCTCCTGATAAAAACTTCAGTGATTTTTGTGCTTTACAGGAACCTAACTAAGACACAGCAAGTTATGCCTTTGGTTGGTTTGCTTAAGGCAGCCATTAGGGTGGCACCTAGAGTAACCATGATCTGCTAAGGGTACAAGCAAAGCAATTTTTGCATGGAGGCAATATCTTTTATTACCAACTGATACACTTTAAAAAAAAAAAAAAAAAGCCAAACAACAGATAGTCTGAAGTGACCTGAAGAAAGAGTATTGTGTCTGGAAAGCTGTCTGTTTTGTTAGTCTGATAAAAGATATTCTCTCTTCCTAAAAGCTTTGCAGTTGCTATAAATAATCCTGTTAGTTCAGGAGTCTTCCCAATCTTTCCAAGACAGGCATGGCTATAGAGTGGTGCCAGGTTTCACTTGTACCAAAGGTGTTGCCTTGTCTTTTGTCTAGTGCTACGCAGTGCATCTTGCTGCTAGTCTAGGGAAGGTGTTTTTGTATCTCTTCTGGAAATTATTCACATCCAAAAACACAAATTAACATCTTTCTTCTGATATAAGCTTATGCTAAGCAATGTCTGCACACTTCCCAAAATTACATGTGCCTGTATCTTTATGTATTCTTTGATCATGTTGAAAGGATGAAACCATTGTGCTTGTTTATTAGCCCCAACAACTGCGTTCAGTACATGGGTGGAAATATCCCCTTCAGCATGTTAATTACAAATTCACGCTAGGGGTTCCTTTGTGTTCTGAGAGAATACAGTTCTTTGATTACACAAGACCTAAGTGGCGTTTCAGAATATCAGCATTAATAACTCATTCCTACAGATCCACCAGGTAGAATTAAAATTAGGAAGAAGGGTTATAACTTGTCAAACTAGGTTTCTAATTAATGGAGTTACTTGTGTTACAACAACTACTTTCTCCTTCACAGACTGCGCTGTTTTCCTAAATACTGTGGTTCTGATGTCACATGATGAAAATCTGCAGTTTTCAAAATTATGAATTTACAGGTGAACATAAGACAATCTATTAAAAATGTTCAAAACCTGTTAGAATAAGCACAAAATGCTGGGTTTGCTACACAAATATTTTCAATATTTTTCTGCACGGTGTTCATAACCATACATGATTTCAGGTTCCTCTGTAGGTATAATGTAGTAGAAATAACACTTTTTTTTTATATGGACTGAATAAACATTTCCATAAAAGCAATTTTTTTTCCTTTGTAATGGGGACAGAACAGTGAGCTGAAACTTTCAATGCTCCAGTAGCATGGTTGTGTTTTGTTTGGAAACTATTCAAAAAAGCACTTCCTTTCATTGTTTTTTACCCTATTTTATGAGTGAAGGTGAGTAATATGATCCCTCAATGGGTGGGATTGATCTTACCTAAATTAGGCATCTAAAATTTAGTTGTCTAAATACAGTTTAACTCCCTTGTGCTTCCCGTAGAGTTAATGGAGAGCAGTAGACAGCTCCCGGCTGGTACTCAACCTCAGACAGAAAACTAGCAAAGACCGGATGAATTCCTCTTTGCAGATGTTTGTGTCTCTCTATTAACTATAAAAAGACCTTAGGGTGATGAGCTCAGGCTTTAACTTGCCACCTTCAATATGCATGGCAAACATTCCTTCACAAATCCACGTAATTACTGTCAAATCACTATTTACAACGTGCCTCCCCTGTGAAACCTACAGGGCTTACAGACAATGGACAAGCTGTTAGTGAGCTCAGGCTTCTTGTGTGATAATTTGTTTATTTTGTTGTTATCTTATCCCTCCTTTTCTCTCTGGTGGATGCTTTGTACACATATGTGTATCTTGCCAATCCAAAGGCAAAATCCTGGCTCTGTTGAAGATGGCAGGGCCGAGACTTCTTGTCCTCCCCTAAATATCATAAAATGTACAGAACAGTTAGGTCCCAGTCCTTAATATAATGCATTAACCTCTACTTATTATCTCTCATGTCATAGTCCTCCATAAGAAGTTAAAATAAAAAACAAAACACAAAGGACATATAAATAGACTAATCCAATAAAATATCTGTGACAGTAAGATCAGCTTGTTCTGCTCCTGGAAAAAAAAAAAAAAAACCAAACAAAAAAACCAAACCCCAAAACAAAACACAAACCAACGCAAAAACCATACGATGTAAAATGATCCTTTCAATGAAAATTGAGTTTTTATGGTTCCTTATTAGAGACTCCCCTTACAACTAATTATATTAAACTTCTACGTTCTCTGCTTTTTCTCATCAGTAATCTCACAATCTCCAAATCTGTGAAAGTAAATGCTTAGTCAGTGTGTAAATTGAGGACAATTATCATTATGACCACACAGTAATACAAAAATAATTAGACCATTGCTAGCAGCAAAAACATAAATCAAATCAGTTTGTAATAGAAACATTAATAATTTGTTAAAGATACAATCTACTGCACATGAAGACTAGAAAGCAGCTGAGCTGAGCTGCTTTGTTGGAGACAGTGCTTGTTTTGAAATAAAGAGCACAAAGTTCAGTGTATGTGCATCACTGATAATCTATGGGAGATTGTGTTCAAGAGAATTTACAACCCATTCCAAATGCGTGAACTCAGTGGAACTGGGAAATCGAATGGCTGAGTGGTATTTATTATGCTACCCTTATCCTTGCCAACGTGGAGGAAAGACTGGGACAGTTCACTTTGCCTCCAGGCATCCAGTAATGAGCCAACCGGTGGTGCATTAGGAAGTAGTGGGCAAGTGGCATTATCATCAGGTGCATTTTTAGTAGCAGAGTCAAGTAGCACTGGGAGCATTATAAGTAGCGCAGTCGAGTGCTAGAGCACTGGTTATTATAGCACAGAATGTACAATGGCAGGAAAGCTTTGGGAAATATAACAAGCAGAGTTAGGCCTGAAACATCCACTTTAAATACTGCCAAACTTTGAAGAGCAGCAGCTCTAAACTCAGACTTTCCCTTTGGCTCCTGGGGATCACTCTAATGGAAAAACCTGATTCTCAAATCTGAACTCTCTCAAATCCTAGAAAATCCTGGATGCATTTCTGATGACAAGTAACACGGTCCAGATTCTTTCAGACCACAATAGGTAGTGCAGCTGAATGCCACAGCAAAGTTTTCAAAAAGGAGCCATTTGGCATAATAAGCGTAGTAGTCAGGGGGCCAAGGTAACACCAAATGTGCAGTCTAATAATTATGAAACAATTGTAAGTGATGGGCAATATTACTCAGGTCTTTCCACATAATGTCATCTGAAAAGATGCTTGACAATGTCAAGGATCACAGTAAACCTTTAGGCAAAGGGGTCTGTAGGGTGTTGGAGGGCTCTGAACGGGGTGAGGGCCTTCTGTCCCACAGTAAATCTGTGTGGATCAGGCACTCGAGACCTGTCCTGAAGGGAATGTATGCTAGTGTGAAAGTTACAACACAAGGACTACCTCCAGACCCATGTTTTTCTCTTGCTCTTGCCCAGATTCTTCCCTTCCCCACATGTTCTCCTGCTGGGATCAACTGACCTAACACACACAGCAGGTCTGGTCCAGCATTTCACTGGGGTGGGGTAACTTTTGTGAATTGGGAGGTGGGGGAAGACCTGTCTCCAACGCTAATCTATCTCCTTCTTTACAGTGATGACAAAAGGTGCTGGGGTGAGGGCACAAATGCATGGTGAGGTGGCACAGAGCAGAGCTGGTCTGGTCTGGTACTCACAGGATGGAGGAAAGCAGGGAAAAATTCTGGTATCATGGACTTTGTGACAATATTGACACATTCAGAGCTGGTAGCTACCTCACATGTTTAGACTTAGGATGTTTCTGCACTGTCAGTGTATCATCAACAGAAGCAACAAGTGATTGATACAAAATCTGGACTCTGGTTCTCTTCCAGCTCTAGACAAGCAGTGAAATCACAGTAATCCTGGAAACGGTTGACATGTTCTGAATGGGAGATGTGGTGAAGTCTCAATATCTTTTGCAGTCTTCATTTCTAAAAAAACTTCATTTCTACACAAAACTGTAAACCTTCAAAATGTCTTTGATTCTACAGCCCTAACTTATTCAGATTGGATGGAATTTTAAGGTCAGAGTGAAGGGTAGGTTAAACATCTGTATTAAGCTTAAGTCCTCCACAGAAAAGATTGTGAAGACTGTCAAGAGTGCGGTGTCTTCTCTCTGAGGTGGTTACAGCAGGGAGTAGCAGGAAGACTAAACGGGAATTAAATCTCTGGAAATACTACTAAAGCACGTGTGGGAAGTGTTTTTCTCTGCATCCTCTGACAACAGCAGGTGTCTTGGACCAAGCGTAGCTTATACCTGTATTAAGACCCTGCAAACAGGAATGAAGACTGAGTGTGCATGCAGATAAATCCAGAGCAAGTAATTGACACCTTTGACTCCATTATTTATTAAGACTTTCCCCCGTGGCTGGTGACAATAAAGAGCTTTAGTGCTGGCATTAGTGAAAATGTGGCCAGCATCTTCAGTTAGCCGCATGGGGAGAGGTTTCATCTGATGCACAAAAGCATATGCTAGCCACACTATCAATGCTCATGGAGCGTAGGAATATTTCTCTGCAGACAGCCAAGAGGTGACTCCCACAAAAGAAAACCAAAGTCAATGAGTAGCTAAGCACTGAAATCTTAGCCATTTAAATGGGAATTAGAGACTGAAATCTGAAAACGCTACCAAGTTGGTGCAATTATGTTGAATCGCATCAGAAAAGCAGCTCATAACACATTAATAGAATTTACTATAATTGCTGAAGGAATAAAAAGAATCCAAAGGATACTCTTTCCTAATAAAATAATATTTCAAATGCATGGAAAATAATTTATCTTTTAAGGAAAAAAAAACCCCTTCACTCTGGTTGCAACTACTGTATTTCTCACTTTTCTTAATGTTCAATCACTTTCAGCTAAAAAAAAAAAGTAGAGAAAAACAAGTATGTTGTTAAGGATTGTCTTGGTATTAACAAAAACTTACATATTAGTATGTATTATGTTTTGAGCAATCATTTCTCTTACTCTCTGTACTCTCTTTTAAGGAAAATTCATAAGAAGGGAATTCATAAGAAAGTTGTAGGTGAGTATGCTGCCCTTCTTCTGTTTTATTTTTTTTTTATTGGCTTATATAAACACATTTTCTCCAGAAAGAGGATTTCTGCAAGGCTGTTTCAGGGAGGGACCAGTGCTTTTGCAGTGGCTGGACTGGTACTAAAATCCAGGCTGTCTGGATCTGTAACCGGTAACAAATTGAGCTGGTCCGGCAACAAACGTAGAAATAAATGCCAAGATAACTTATGTTCTTCTCATGTGGAACTATCATTTATGGGGTACGTGTTATTTCTTCTTCAGGTATAGGTCAGAAGTGATAACGTACTGCAGCTCTTGTAAAAGTGGTACACAGCAGCAGTGTCTGCGTAGATTCATGTCTGAGCTCAGTGAGTGCATCTCCTCATACATCTTACATCAATTTTTATGAGATATTGTCTCTCCTGGAATTCTGGACTTTGTTCCTATTATTCAGTTATTTTCCACATTTGTGCTGCCTGTCTACCTGTTTCTGCTGACACCAATCAATTATCACCATTCCTTTGCTATGCAAAATGGAGATCTTCCTCCTCTGAACTTTAAAGGATGTAACTCGGAACATAAAGTGGTTACCATTAGACATTCAGCATTTTCTAACAAACCCCACGTTCAGAATGAAGTATATAGAGAACCATTACCTTGGACACAGAAATAACTGGAGTTTATTGAGAGTTTTCTAAATGCCTGACAGAGAGTTTCAAGAGTGCTGAAGCTTTCCAATTTTCCATTAGGAAAATGAATGTCTGAGACATGAATCACTCCTTAGAAGGGTCCACAGCTTCCACTGATTAAAAAGCAAGTGCAGAGGGCTGAGGCTGATAGTGAATTCTGTACGGTAGGTGTTTGTGCTTGGTCAGACTCGGCTCTTCTACGGTGACATGTTTCCATTTGGGTCAATAAAAACATGTTTTGGGTTAATCTGATCCAAAACAACAAATACAGACATACCTAGATTTAGATTTAAATACACTGCTTTGGATACGACAAACAAGTGCAATATTCAATGAGAAGTAAGTGAACAGACTGCTAAAATATTTTTCCATAGATTTCCTACATTCCCAGTCATCCTCATATCATATCCACATGTTCTTTTAAAATCCTTAACTGCATCCTGTACCCCAAATGTTTTCCCAAAATAACCCTACCTTTCTCTTCGAGTTTCACCCCCTTTCTCCTTACGGTACCTTTAACTGCCTGAAGAGTTCTGTCCCTGTTTATGGTATGCTCTCACTGATGAGTTTGGTGATGGGCATCCTCATGGTGAAACAGAGCAGACAACTGCTTGTCTTGCAGCAACATACTCCCTCTGTGGGTCACTGACATAGGTCACCTTTCCCTACATAGCTGCCTATGTTCAAGAAACAGATACAGACTTCATTTTTATTCTTTCCTTTTTTTTTTTTTTTTGTTTTTAGTGCTAAGATCAACATTGCCAAAAAAGTTGAAAGGTTATTGCTCTGGGGGAAATGACTGACACATGAATGGGTAGACAGACAATGAGGACAGTCACAAAAGACGTGTTTTCTTGAGAAAGAAGGCTAAAAATATTTCAACTTATCATGCCTAAATGAGATATTTCTCTCTGAGTGGTACATACAAAGCTGCATTTGTCTGGGCTCCTGCTGTCCCTCATGAGAGTTTTAGTGTCAGTGTCCTGTTTCTTTTATTGTCTGGGATCCTCCACTAAGCTGTATCCCCCCAGGAGCAGAGGGAGTGGAGAAGACACCACTCAAAGCAACAGCCGGAGGCCTGTCAGTGCATTGGGAAGTCTAGCCCAGGGGAGGGAATTACGCTCTGAATATTAGGCATGCAAATTAACCCTTCTCAGGGGGAAGTCCAGGGAGACTAACTTATAGTACTCTAGCAAATGTTTTCTGGTAGTCCCATCGCTAAAAATAACGTTGAGTTTTCAACTTTGCAATGAACGGTTTGAAATTAAAGGGTTTCCTGTGAGATGAAAGCTCCATGTTTTGACCAGGGCTAGATAATGTGTGAACTTTACACACGCCTCAATGTGTTAGTGTAAGCAACCATCTCCTGTAATAGGACATATGTCCTCGGTGTGGATATGCACACTTCAGTTGAGATTGTTCACGTTTTTAATATAAGCTTACCCAGTTTTTACTTTCTGTTTAGCAATATTTCTGAGATTTTAATTCCAGAAGGCAGTCATCAGGTTTTACTTTATTTCTTGCTATTACCTGTGTAGTAAAGAAAGATGTTGAAGAATTAGTCTGGAGAAGGAGAGGAAAGAGCAAGAGATCTTCTGTATTTGTTAACTGTAATGTGCAAAAAGTAGAGAATGTCGAAGTGTCTGTGTATATGGCTTTTATTTACATGGACCACAGATAGGTGGTGAAAAATCACAGATAACCAAAACAAAAATGCCACTACATTCTCAGAACATAAAACAATTAATAAACTTTGATTATATCATTAAATATCAACATCTTGAGGACTTGGTAGATGTAATTGCTTAGAGAAATTTTACATTAGTGAAATAGAAATATTTACACTTAATTTAATAAATATCTAATCCAAAACCCATTGTAATCCAAGTCAGAGTCTCTTCGTTAACTTCAAGCCATTTGAGCACAAGGATGAATAAACAGACTTTATAATTTCTCTTACAGTGCAGAGTATGTGAGTTTTTGCTGTGTCTTCCACTGTAAATGCCCTTTTGTGAAACCCTGAGGTGTAAATTCAGGGACTAGCAGCTTCGGTGCATTGTTTGATCTCCAGTGCCATGCCATGATTTAAGAAGAGGCAGTTTCTAAAGTGCGCTTGCAGCTGACTCAGACCGGCCTTTATAGTATTGATTGCTGGGAATGTTTGCTTTATGTACTGTTCAGTACGGTAATCCTAGATATATTGAAAGTGGGATCAGGGATCAGCATAAAATGATGTGACATTGTTTAGAAAAAAGATATACCCCTACCAGATCTTTGTAATTACAATGCAGGGAAGTTTGATGGTGCCATTACTGCATTAATTCACTCTCTATAAAAGTTAAATTTAAAAGCGGCAACAGGATCACCGTTTGTAACAGCAAAAACTTGCATTTGGATAGTAAGAGGTTTCTTTAGTAAAGATCACCAAGAGTTTCCATTGATTTGTTTAGACAGGTGTCTCAAACAGTTCAGAACTATTCCACAGTTCGTGCATAATGAGGTCCATAGCATTAATTATGTATGTAATTTCATTAAAAGAAATGTTCTTTTACAGCCACATGCAGCATATTACATTTACTCACACTGTGAAAGATGCCACTTTTAAATCTATCAACACTTGTCACTACCATAACTGAATAGTGCATCATGAGAACCTCAACCTCCAACATAAATCTGACCTCTTTCCATCAAAGTCAGGACTCTTTCATCCCGGCAATACTTCTGGTGCAGCGATTTGCACTCAAGTTGTTGTAGATAGTATAAATTAACAGCTGCCAATATATGGTGGATTTCTTTTATTTTCCTCCAAAACTGTGTTTAGAGCAAGGACTCTGGGTTAAAAACAAAAGAGATCAGACAGTCACAAAAGGTGAATTGCCGGGAGGCAGGGGATCAACAACATGTTCATATAAAGCTGATGGCTGCTCTCCCCATCAGAGCTGGAACAGGACCCTCCCAGTGCCTTCATCCAGTGTGAGCAGCTGGGTGCCTGCACAACCGATTGGTACCCAGTCCATGAATGAGGTGGGAAGGCTGCAGCTTCCTGAGGTGCACGTCCTCTTGTTGTGAGCCTGCCAGCGGAGACAGCAGTAGTAGATAGCATTTCTCTGTTAGAGCTATTAAATAAGCTAATACGGTTGGAGAATGTACAGTGGATGCGTATAACATTTACAGAGTTGGTTTTAGTATAAGATTATTCAACTGTTCTAGGATTTATAGCTGTTGAACTACAAATATTCCCCACTGTGGACAGAGTTGTGTCAATATACCAATTCATTTGGGAGATTTTAAAATCATTAGGGAAGGTTTGCAATTGATATACCCTCAGGAATCACTGTGGTTTACCACTGTGATTTACAGCTTGAGGTGCTTTTCCATGGGATAATCCAAATGCTGTTTAAAGCTCAATCACTTGAAATTAACTAACCTGTTAATTCCTGACTGATCTATGCCTAACCCCTTCACACTGCCCAGGATGGTTTGTCTTCAAGATCAAGAAATACAGGCTGAAATCCTATACTCACAGGAACAAAATACTAGTGTGGCTGTTAAAAAAAACAAAACAAAACACCAACCTTAATTACAATGCAGTAAATTGTGCTGTGAAACCATGGAACACAGTAAAATGCAACAATTTCTTAGTGAATTTGATATCCTTATAAACAAAATTCCAATGTACAAGTGAGAGAATGTGTATTTTCTGAGTTCAGCTATACTGAAATGATTGATTATGATACAGTCTGATGTTTGGCTTGCTTTCTGCTTTGTCTCAGTCATTTTTTAGCCCCCAGTCTTCCTGTTCAAAAATCTTTATGTGATTTTGAATTTACTGTGCAAATTCCAAAAGTTGTTTAAAACCCAGGTTTTGATCACATGCATTTGATTAAGTAGGTCTTACTGTTTAAAGTTTCAGCATTCAGGAGAGAGTGCAAACCAAGTACAATAAGCTACAAATGGTGTTTTATAATGGCAGTCTTTGCTTTGCCAGAAGCTCTGGGCTACGGTCCTGCTCCCACACCGATGGGGTGGTTTTCAGCTTCGGATGTCATTCATTCCCCATCTGAACATCTCTGTGCCATTCCTGCCAGGGTTGGCCTGATGTCTCCTGGCGTGTTGCCATAAGTGTCCATGGTACAGTATGAAAAATTTAGCACATACTTTACGTGAAACAGCCGCTGCATAAAAAAAAAAAAAAACAAACACCAAAAACCTGAAGAAGGTCTGCAGTCCAGAAACAACCTCTCCCATGTGTGTACACTAACCCACAGTGAACTTTTTTGTGTTTGCTGGCCCATGGGATCTTGTCATCTTCAGCTGCCCAATAACACAACTTCAACAGTAAAGACTGAACTCACTTCATACCTCATACCCTGGAAATGGGAGATTTGTGTAGGGTGTAGATGCATGTGTGCCAGGCACAGTCCTTGTGCTCCAGTCACCCCAATATTTGATAGCTGTAGGGATGTTGGGACTGTGCCAGCAGCTGCACGTCAGATGCACACAAGCTCTGAGCTCATCTTTTCCCCGAGTCTCTGAGGAAGAAGAGCAAAAGGCACGATTTCAGGATCCTGTCTTGCTGTCTGCACCCAAATGACCTATCCCACCTGCAATACAGCCTTCAGGATCAGAAAATACAGGGTGAAATCCTATATTGACAAGAACTAAGCAACAGTGCCAGTGTGATACCCTATTACTTGTTTTGGGAAAGACAGACATGCACACTGCAGGCTGCTCAATGTGGCAGGAAACCCCAAACCCGCGGGAAGACAACCAGCTTATCAGTGCCTCAGTCACCCTCCCAATTTGCTATGCAGAAACTCTCTCAGAGCTGCTGCCTGACAGCACCTTCACGGTGCCCCTGCTGCAAGCTCCCCCCAGAGGCACCACAACTGTTAGGAGAGACCAGAGATTTGCCTCAGTCCTTCCCTTCTCCCAGACTACCCTCTCTACTGTCATAAGGCAGCACAGAGATGCAGAGGTGTCTAGAAATCCCCTGTATCCAAGGAGATACAGGAGTTTCCTTGCATCCAAGGGATGCTCTACAGGGGACCCGTAGCCCCACTCACAGGACAGCAATCCCCTTACACATCAGGGAATCTGGCCTTTCCCATCAGCTCGCTTGCCAAGTTCCTTTCTGTGCTTTGAAAGGATATTTTTTGTTTAAATGGGTAAACAAACAAGTGTATTTGCCATCCCCTCCTCTCTTCAAATGCATGTTGCTTTGGAAAATGGATTTCATTACAAGCTACAGGGTATAATTTTGAGGGATCCCCCGTGTTAATCTATTGGCAGCGTATCACTGAAGTGTACTTAAATTTAGGCTCTGCTATGAAATGCCACGTGCTGTTTAAGCACTGCCAGCACACTTACCACTGCCCTGAACACAGCCAAAGCCAATCTCTGCCCCAAAGTGATTACAGAAAGCGCATTCAAGAACTGGTCACTATACGACCAGTATCGCTTTGCTGCAGTCCTGTAACATGCCAAAAAAGATGTGTTATGCACACTAGCTTGGGGTTTTCCCCCCCCACTTTTCTTACTCAGAGATTTATCAACGCCTCCAATATCTCTAAGCCAACTGCAAAGGGAGCTGCAGCCTGAAAGCAAGTCAGTGACTGAATACGGCATTGCCAGTCACACAAGAGACATAATATCTTAGGACAGTGGTGCAAGATCACGCAGACGCCTTCTGCCTCCATCCCTCCACTGAACACCGCCACTTACAAGAGCCATTTATTTCTCTTCCACACCAAGGCCACCAGCTCCGTTTGCCAGCGGGAGTCAAGAATGCGGCTCCATACCTGAAAGGTCTTCTTGCCTCCATCATGATTTTTCACTGCTGGCCGTTTCCCCTGCTTGTTTTCACGCCTCTCTGGGCTGTGGCTGCCGCAGCCCCAGCCCCGGTGCCGCTCGCAGCCAACCGTGAGTGGGCTGTGCCACCTAGTGGCTTTCGGGCAAAAAAAACCCCGCTGCTGCTCGCCAGGAGGGCTGGTGCCATAAATTAAAATCTCCTCTCTCATAAATATCAACTTGTTAAACTCTGACTTCAGTTTTAAAAGGCAGAAAATTAAAATGTATAGCTCTGTCTCAAAAATGTGGTAATTAAATGTAACCCACAGGTGCTATTTTAATGATGCCAGTTCTTCAGATTCACGGGCTAAGCAAATACGGTTTGTTGTTAACTAATTACATTGTCTTAATTTGCCGATTTAAAAAACTTAAATGTCCTGAACAAATAAAATCATTATCTTGGATCTCCTCACCGTACCTTCTGCCTCGCACCAGCTGATGCCCAGCACTGCGGGTCTCGTTGCACGGAGCAGCGTTCAGTGAGTTCCGCGAGACTCTGGCAGCCCTCCTGCGCCAGACCGCAATTTGGTTTGCAAATCCCCTCCCCAGCAAACCAGGACTGCTCACACAATCCTCGCTAACAATGTCTAATAGTGACTTTAAAAGGCTTGAACTTGTCTCCCTGTATTACCTTTTCAACAAGTATCTTAATTAACCAGGGAGAAAGCATCGCTCAGACAGTGTCTCTTATTGAACGTCGCTGAGCTAATTTCCCCCCTCACTCCTAGCAAGCGGGCAGGCAAGGCGTCTTCTCTTTCAAGGAAAACGCTTCACATCTGTCAGTGACACTGTGGCCAATGCAAAACTTTCATCTAACTTTCCTCTCTCAAAAATGTAAAGTAAGAAAACAAAATCTATGCATCATTTAAAGATGCCCCAGGACAGCTTTGAATTATGCAATCCACAGCTATGTGAGCTGCTGCTTAAGGGATTCTTTGGCTCTTTCGTGACACTGATCAATCCCCTCTTGGTTTTATTTAAAAGACCCAGTCACTGAAGCATTCAAACCACATTATTCACATCATTCATTCACGTGCCTGGAAAACAATGCAAATAAACACATAAGGAAGAATGAAATATATGCTAACTAGCTACACTTTTCACAGGTTGGCCCCTCTGATTAGAAATCATTCTGGGAGGAAATAATGGAAGGATTAAAACTGGCTTCCAGTCTATTTTAAGCCAGGTTCAGGTCATTGCCCTTGTCATTCAAAGGGTCGGTTCCTCAGGTGCAATCAAATTGCACAGGTTGAGGCTGTTGTGCAAAAGGTCTGTCGCTCTGTGAAAGGCATTCCCTTGGCCTGTGTTTGAGCGGTCCACAGGCTGTTTTAAATTACGCCAGCCTTTAATATCGCAAGGTGCCCAGGAAAGAGATCAAGCACCTGTTTAACAGGGCGCATCAGCCACCACGCCATTCCCTCGCTCGTATCCCTGTTTACCAGCGAGGCCAGCAGCAGGGCTCAGGAGCCCTTTGCAGTGTCGGTGCCATTCCTGTGCGATAAAGGCACTCCCAGCCCTCCAGGGGCTAATTATCTGGGCGTGATTTAAAGTGATCACTGGACAATCTGCTCCCAACAATGCTGTGTGTCAAGGCCTGACAGGTCAGGCAATTTCCAAACGATCACAGCTGGGATATTTGTGCAGGAAGATTTCAGAGCCATATTAAATTACCTGCCCTGAAAATCCTGGTGCTGAATACAGACGTACGTTATTGATTTTGGAGGACTCCAAACTCAAACTCTACAGCCCGCCCTCAGTTAGCCCCCTCCCCTGGGACCAGACATGGAAAATGATGCTGTCAACCTGCTGCCCACCCCTCCCAGAAGCAGCTTTAGCCCTTTGTCTCCCTCCTCTCCCGGCAGCAGTCTGACTTTTCCCTAGCACATCCTGCAAGGTTATTTACTGCTGTTGGAAGGACAGCAGGGAGCAAATCCTAAGAGGGGAATATGTCCTAAAATCCAGATCCAGCCGCCCAGCCAGCACATTTTGACCATCCTGAAAAGACAGAGTCCTCTCACAAACATAACCGAGGAGAATATATGGCAACGTAGCCTGGAGGATGCTGCCCTGGACTGGTGCTCCACAGACCTGGATTGCAGCCTTGTGCTGCCTCTGGCTCACTTTGTATGCATTTTCTCTACCCTGCACTCAATTTTACAGTAGCTTCTAGCTCAGGCACTTAGGCATCTGAACTGCCAAATGAGGTTTTGAAAGGTGTGTTCGCATTTGCATATATTTTCCAAGAACATGTCTTTATTTATGCCTCTCTCTAGCAGTAAATTTTAATCCTGCTAACAGCAGGAATAAATGTAGTGGGCAGAATAAAGCAGACTCTTGGAGCTTAACTTATTTTTCTTATTCTCTTCAAACAATGTACAGCCTTTCAAGCTTGCCTTTAAAGGACAAAAAAATCTCTACATTGAAAAGAAGCTTTTTTTTGCTAAGCCATAGACAAACTTGCGTGTCTCTGTAGAAAGGGAAAAGGAGATTGAAACAGCCTTAAGACAACCGAAGTATCTTTTATTTCCTATACTATTTAACGATGGTTGCTATTACTTTCAGAATCTAGTATTTTGCAGGTAATAAAAAGAGTGAAAATCAATCAAAACAACAGAGCACACCTCCCAGAGGACAAAAAATCCTCAATATATAACTGACTGCCAGAAAGCAAGCGTTAAAATAAGCTGCATCAGGTAGAAGTGCTGCAATAAGAAATGGAGACAAAACACAGAACTATAAAAGAGACAGCTCACATTTTAATTGAAGAATTGAGCAGCGGCTGACAAGTCGGTGTGCTCTGTTTCCATAGGCGCTTCCGAAAGGCCGAGCTGCAATGCATAACACCCAATTCAGGCTGCAACGTTCCTGGGAGGGTTCAGAGACACAAACTGCTTTTATTATTGCTAGGCAGGCATCAGCAATCTACCGAAAGTGAAAATCAGGCTTTCCCCACTGGGCACGCTTGGGAAGCTGACACAGAAATCTTCCTGGAAAAGGTGCAGAAAGGAAAAATAAGCAGGAGGTTTTACAGAGTCTAAGTGAGAAATTATTGTCATCGCTCCTCAAAGAGAATGGGGCTGTAGTTAAGGCCTCGATACTAATGCCATTAAAGTCAGTGGAAGTTTTAGAGATACTGGAGTAGCGGAGGGGTTTTCTCCCTCCTTCAGTTTTCCTCCCAGATCCAATTAATACAAAAAGAAATTGACTGATTCACCCATTGTTCAGGTCTCGCTTGCCTTGTCATAGCTAAAGCTTGCTCCTAAGGTCTGCAGAGCCATATAGCATCTATCACACTTCTGAGCACTCCATAAATAAATAGTATGAACTGTAATGAGAATACTAATGAAACGTGTAGCTTTGTGATTGAAAACTCTTCCCTCTCAAGCTGCATTTTTTCAGGAAAATTAAAAGGATGAATTGTAGCACCTGATGTCATAAAGCCTCCCGAGTTAATGTATTGGTTGCCACGCCACAATATTACAGTAACACTGATATTTCATACGTGGTGCGAGTCTTGTAATTCGAGAGGTATTCCACTGCCAATTAGAGATCTAACAGCTGCCACTGGCTAGGCAAAATTGCACTAAAAAAAAAAAAAAAAAAAGATGTGAAAAGGAAAAATGTAGTAGACAGGCAGAGATACTTTCAACGTGCTTCACAAGAGCATGGAAGGGATCCAGCAGGGCACACGCTGCTGACAGAGGAGGCTGGCAGAGGGGGGAAGGCAAACGACTAAAAGAGCTGCTGAGGCCAAACGCTACCTTCAAACGGAAAACATGAATTGCCAGGTTGCATACCCGGTAAATGAGGCTCAGAGGATCAAAGCATCGCATCTAAGGCTCTGTGAAGAACTGTGATGGGTGGAATTAACACCCATGCTTCTGATTCCTCTTGGTGCCCTGCTGTATGAATGCCTCATGTAGCAAGAAAAGGGTTAAACAAAAACTGTAGAAGCGAGCGACTTCAGCAGATGTCTGACCTACCGCAGAGATTGCTGTGGAGACCTGCCATGGGAAACTATACCAGGGCTCAGATGAGGCTAATTGCTCCACGAGGGACAGAAACCAGGAAATACACACACATTTAAAAAAAAAAAAAAAAAGTAGAAAAAAAAGAATTTTGTGTTTTTCTCATATTCTAAATTTGGACAGACCCAAGGGCTAGAGCTTCCCTGGGAAGAAGGAAAGGGAGTCTGCAGAAAGCCCTTTTGCCTTGCATTTGTTTGAACTCTGATTTCAAGAAGCTTTTTGCCTTTCTTTGAATTCAGGCTGCATTAATAAGCACTTTGACTAACATTTAGGCAGGTAGCCAGTAGGAATACTGACATATTTAATGTCCCTTGCTTCTTATGTGTTTTTCGCTTTTTAAACATAAGCCTATGAAACTAGGCGTGTAAGTATTTTGTGTCGTTGCACCTGTAAGGTCTTATTATCCCTGCCTTGCACTGCACGGCCTCTCCATTTCGTGGTGACGCTGTGGTTTTGGATTATAGCATAGTGGAAAACTCTCTGGGGCAGGGACATCCTTGCTACATCTTGCTGGGCCTCTCAGCACAGTGGCTCTCCGATCCCACCGTTACCACTGTATTGTTGTGATGGCTTTCAGCATACACGTGTTGACAGGTGCTGCTCTTGCCTTTCACCCTGTTGAGTCATAACCACAAAATAATTACTCAGCTCTAAAGCAGCTGGATGCTGATGGTAACCCATGTTTTCACAAAGCGTTTTTGGAACACAAGTTTAACTTATGAGTTTAATAACGTATTACGGCACAGAACTTCTGTTAGCTAAACAACACAGTAGAGGAATGAAATGTATCCCTTTCAATCAGCCCTACACCAGCCAAAAGCATTTTATATTCAAGTTTTAAATAACCTACAGAAATTATCAGGGGTTTGTATTACACTTGGCCAGGAAAAGCTTTTGCACTTGATAAAAAAGTCAGCAAAACCAAACTAAACAGATTTTATTATTATTACAGTTCTTCTTTTAAAACATATGCTTTTTAACCCCTTTTCATGCCAAAACTGAAAAAAACCCATCTTTTATTTTCATGAAAACATGAAAAATTTCATTGCTGTGCTTTTCTGTGGGAATTTTCACTTTGATAGAACAGCATCTTTTGATTCAATAAATGTTGTGAATGACTCAACACATTAGTTTTCTGATAATCTCTAGAACCAAAGAAATCTTCTGTAAGGCTTTTGATACAATAATTAAAATGTCTTTCCCTTAAATATGGTTTGTCCTGTTATAAACCATTCCCACATGAACATTCTTTTCTCTAGTGCAATCTATTTATTGTTTTAAAATTGATTTTAAAATTGATTATTGATTTAACAGTAAAGATGGTAGCTGAGATAAAGCAGCTTTTTCTGTTGTTGTTTTCCATTATTTCCCTTTAAGATGGAATAAGCGTGTTCCTTCCATACCAGTGCAAAGATTTCCCATCACCAGGTTCTTGATAGTCTCCATTGAGATCCATACCATCAGTTTAGTGGTTTCAACCCTAATTTCATGGTTGCTTCATTGCTGAGAATCCCTCCATTCAGTAAGGCTTCCAGGACTGTGACTGCAAGAAGCAAAGAAATGGCAATAAAGTTATCAGTAAAATAATCAGAACTAAACCTGTGCTTAATACAATTAGGATATTATCCTGTGAGTACGTCTGTAAACTGTGGTTAAGAAAAGAACATTTCTCCTAAAGAATGCAAAGGAAAGTAAGTAAGAAACTACTTAAATGTCCAAGTGCTTTACTGAAACTTTATCTGTATGAGATTGTATCTGTGTAAAATTACTCACAGGTGTAAATTTTATTCGGGTTGAAGCATCATATTATTCTTGATCATGTCTCATTCTTTCTTCCATTTAGAAATCTTTTTGAGACTCATTTCAATGATCAATCTTTTTATTATAAAAATTAAAGTATTTGCTGTAACATTAATTAATTTTTCCCTGCTGTAATTATTAGAACTGAGCAAATAATTCACAATGAATAATTCATCTGCTGAATGTAACCTCATTTTCTGCTTGCTGAATATCTGCTAGAGAATCTACTTTCTGGTTTATTTGTTAATCAAAATCATTTGACCACTTTTGATGAATATTTTTAACTATGGATTGAGCCTGAAGAGTTCCCTGTGAGCCTTTGATATGCAGTGCTTGCTACATGATTTGTGTCGGTACATCGTAATTGGTCTGGTAAAGCATGTGACTTTATTTAATTTTCCCAGTTTGGTGAGTGTTTATATACTCTGGGCATGAGTACATCTGTATGTGAATTTCAATATTGTTTTTGCAAGTTCAGAATTTGTTTTCCTGCCAGTGGAACTCAATTATTCAAATGTCTTTGGGGGAAAAGCCCACTAAAGGAAATGTGAATATGTGAATCTACCAAATGCTGAGCCAATATTTTCAACAATTTAGTTATAGCTTGCACTTAGTTTTAAGCAACTATTACGTTATTGAAGGAGGAAATCACTAGTATCGACCTCTGCAGCCATATTTTCTGACCTCTCTAGTTAAAATGAAGAGTATTTTCATGTTATGGTGGATGTTAGAGAACACTTACTTTGTGTGTCTGAGAAGTCCTTGCTTGTCACAGTAAAAGAAAATCTGTGAAGATTTTCTGCATAAATTGGAGGAACCGGATACAATTTTGCCAGAAATAAGCACATAGGAAAAATTTTAAGAGGTGACTTCTACATAAAGCAACCTATACCTGACTGAAAGCCAGTGAGACTTGAAGTCCTGTATCTTTAGGTACTTGAAAATCTTACTTCTTATTTTTCAGTTATGGTTTTAAGGTGAAACTCCTTACCTGGATGATGAGGAGTCTTCACAGTAGTACAGACCCATCTCTCACATACCTGTAGGGTATGCAAAAAATATCACCCCTCCAACAAATGCACCATCCTCAGCCATACCCTGCTGGCCAGAGTAGCTGGCTGATATTTGAGGAGACAGAATAATTGCTTCTCCTCTCTGCATCCTTTGTTCCTTTGACAGGTTTTGTTGTTTTTTCTCTTCCTGAAAGACACGTTGAAAGAATACTGTCTGTGCCCACAGAATGCAGAGACACCATGTGAAATACTCCAAAAGCCCTTTTCTTCACTGTTGCACAATGGGGCAGGAACAGATCCTTATGAAATTAATTCCAGAAAATATTATACCAAGCAGAGCTATAAGCTCTGCAGAAGAAAAGGCAGAAGACATTGGGCTGATGGACAATGTGTAGCAGGGTTCTGCCTACTTGATTCCACAAGAAAAACTGTTGTTATGCTTGTTAACTGGATTAATGAGTTTTTCTTGATTGGCATAGGGTTCTGGTAAGGCAAGAATTAAAAAGGAAGTTGAAATGAACATTACCATTGCTTTAATGCAATTGAAACGATTGTCTTCTCATTCTCCCAGTAACCTCTGAATATTAGCTTTAATAAAGTAAGGTTCCAAAATTTTAACTAGTGTTGTATTACATTCTCTGTTTAATAAAATAGCTTGGCATATAACTCCACGGAAACAAGGGAGAGAATATAACACCAGCAGGGATTCTTGTTCGTTAAAGAATTGACTTTTTAAACTCTAGAGCAGATAAATTTGGGGGTTCTCAGCAATAAAGCAAAATGGTACATTTTGTGCTTCAAGATTATTATTTCTCTATAATCTTAAATCACATAATAGGACATTTTACACAGCTGACTGTTTATTGCCCTTTCTATTTTCTTCCCTTTTTCTTCATTTTTTCTTCTTGCATTACCTTAGAGTTTCTCAGAATCAATGCCCTGTAAAACAAACCCTTCCATTGACTTGCTAGCCTGCTATGCCATGACCTGGCAAAAATAAAGGAAGCAAAATTGATGAAGACAGGACACTTATGATACAAAGAAATTTTAAGAACAATGGCTCAGTTGTGCTAGCGAAAAATATCTTAGGCGGGTGTCCTGCCGTTCTTACGTAATAAACTAAGTTTAATTAAAATGAGTGGAGTACATCCATCCAAACCTGGACACCTGTGGTACTGATGCCTACGTTTGAGCTGAGAGAAAATGTTTCCTTTACAGTCAGTTCTAGTGCACAATCCATGTCAACCTATGTTAGATACTAAAACACCAGAAGTCTTCCAGAAATGCTTATTTTTGTACAGTTTCTGTTAAGGTGGTTGCTGTGACTAGCTCAAATGTAGGCTTCTACACAGTCAATGTCTAAAATAAGGTGTGATAAAACAAGGTCCAGGTAGGCAAGTGGTTTGTAGTGCTTTCTAGATCAGTAGTCCCATTCACATTCTCAGGCACAAATTAACCATCAAATTTCAGGATTTTTTTTCTCCTCAGGTTAAATTGATAGGAACCACTGGTGTTTCTGCCTTCCTCTGGAGCATGGGCCGTAATGCCAAGATATAGCTGACCTGATGTCCCTAAAAAGCAAAGCACTGGGAAAGGCCTGTGGAATGTTCTATCTATAACCTGGGTCTTTAATTAATATAAGGGTGTTGGGAGGCATTTTTGGATAACATGCATAAGGATGTGTGAAGTAGGTGTTCTCTGAACCTGGCCTCAATAGCATAATTTCATTATATGATATAACTGCTAGTGAGTGTGTTGTCCCAAAGTGGGGTCGTTTACCTGGTGTGCAAGGCACCAATGTACACAGAGAGAAGAGGTATTTATTTAAATTATTTCTGCGCAGAGACGGGTGCTAGGTGGTAGTCCACAAAGCTAGCACACCGGCCTACAAACTCTTTGGAATATTTAAATGGTTCAAAACACAGAAATACACACCCTTAATTATAATTATGGATTAGTACCTTATCTTAACAATTTCTATTGGTTAGTACAGTCTCTCGCTTTCATTTAAAGCTACAGTGTCCTTTAATTGATGTGCACGTGCTCCAGTACGGTGTGGGAAGGTAGTTCTTTTCAGTCTCTAATTGAGTCAGTGGTCGTGATCTCCCACTGCCGCCTTTACCTTTTCCCCAGTTACTGCAAATCTTTGTTGACTTTGGGCCTCTTCCAGCAGCTGTCTGGTTTTCAGCTGGTTTCAGCTCTTTCTGCGTAGGGATGTTCCCTTGTTATCAATCTTCTGTTCTTCTTCACGAGTACGTTCATTAGCAGGGTATGTATTGTTTATACAAAGCGTCCTGTTTCACAGGGCCTTGCAACCTTTTTACAGCTTTTTGCTCCTGCTTAATGAGAAATTCTACCTTCTAACATATATTCTGCCTTTTAAAAGTAAATTTTAGTTTTTTAAAGTACACAAGTGGACTCAGTGACCCACATAGTCTTTTTCAGTCCTCTGGGTATTGAACATGTGTTCTTCTAAAAATACTTTGCATTCAGTTATTTATTGAAAAATAATTGTTCAGGAGGTTGTTATCTGTCATCTTTAAAATCCTTTCCTTATTTTAGACAAAATCACTGGTATACATACTCAGCATTTGCTTGGTATGCCTTTGAAAGAAAGTCTGGGATATCACTTGCAGGAGCACCCAGAAAGGAAAATGCCTGTCAAACTGTCAAAATTTTGGAGACTTTTCCTTTGACATTAACTTAGAACTTCTCCTTCTATTTTTTCTTTGTTTTTTAGTACTTTACATCTTCAAAGTGCTTATAAGCATTTTCTGATCACATTTATTATTTCTATTTATAAAATACAACTGTCTCGAAGACTAACAAGACTGAAACTGGAATACTTTTAATTCAGTTATTCACTTACACAGAAAGCCTCCTCAAGCTGCACACACTGATAATTTCCTTATATAGCCTCTCCTTCACTCCACTAGTACCTCAAAAAAAATCCTAACTATCCTGGTAGACATTGCTTTGATGTCTCTTTTCACCAAAAGATGAATTTTGGAGCAGCTGAAACTATCTGTGGGTTCAGCTCAACTTAGACAAACACTGTTGGTCGGACAAAGCAACATAACATTTCATAAACTTTACAAAAACACTACAGCAGCCCCACAAGAACTATGTAGTGCGGGGTGGTACTGCCCCTCATAGAGGCACTTGCAGCTGGAGGCCAGGAGGCTGTTTTCTTCCTCTCTTCTACCATATGTGTGTTAGAACTTGAACACGGAGTCTCCCTTATTAGCAAAAAGTACTCTTACCATTAGGCATTCCAATATTTCTAGGAATGAGCTCTCTTTTCAAAGCCCATGTAGCCAGCTGAAGTGGTTAAGCTGTCGCTGAAGCAAGGACTTGAACTGACTTTCATACCTCTAAGTTAAAATGTCATAACCAGCAAGCTAAAGAACCAGGCTTTCACATTTATTTCCCTGTCTGTCAAAATGAATACTCAATTATTTACAAAAAGTGGAACAGTTTCAGCAAGCGAGACTGAAATGCACCAATAGGCATGCTACAGAGATAGAAAATCTATATTTAAAATCAGAGAGAGGGGGGATCTGAACTTGCATCTCTCACTTCCTCAAAAGCTGCTGCAAACATAAGGATTCAAGGGGCAAGAAAAAGGAGGTAAAAAGAAGAACTTAGCATGATACATTCACTTTTTTTGAATGAATTTCCCTTGTGAATTCAGTACTTTGCTCCCAAATTTCCTCTGCATTCCTAATGCAACATAAAATTTATCTGACGTTATTTGAGGTCAAACAAGATACTTCCTTCAATCCAAAACGATTTTCAGTTTTGATTCTCAGGAGCTGGGAGAGAAGCAACCGAAGAAATTTTCATTTCAGTTTGACCCAAAATGACTTTTTTTGTTGCTTGAACCACTGAACCAAAAAAAATCAGTGATACATACAGCTCTGTTCTGAAGGTCAACAAATGTGTGGGCTGCTAGAAAATAAAAGAAGTGCCTTTAGAAGTGAAGGATCTTTTTACAGATATTCTCTGCTTCAATCCCAGGAAAATATGTGTGGGAATTATGAACCTAGGCAAATAATTTATTCTCAAACTGTCAAGTCAAAGAAATGTAAAAAAAGTGACTTGTAGTCCAAATGATTAAAGGTGTCATAGAGAAACACTCGTACCATGAAATTCTTCCACAACCAAACTGAAAGACAGTGCACAATCTGGAATTTTTATTAAATAATCTTAATTAGGAATAGCTATATCATGCTCATGTTCCTAACCAGTCTCACTGTTAGCCCTAAACTAAGTTCAACTCAGTGATTCTACTTGGAAGTGGAAGAGAAAAGAGGAGAATGGTAAGTGTATGGAGAATAGATTCCAGCTTCATAGCCAAAGATAAGGGGCAAAAATAAGGTCCCAGCCCCTAGTCTTTAGTGCCAGAACATTTGTAGCCCAATAAGCTGATTCCAGAAATAAGTGGCTGAGATCCAACAAGGCGTTCAACTTATTAACTTTAGTAATTTTGCTGACAAAAGTGTATGGTTTGAGACGATAAATATCCCCTTGCACTCTGTTCTTGCAAGTTTACCCTGGCACCCTGATATTCCTTCCTACAGAAGCTGAGTTTCCCTCATATACTTCTCATTCAAGTTTTACTTTTTGCTGTGCACAGCCAGGAGATGCAGCTGTCTCCATAGGAGATGATAGTGAAGTCAACAGAGCAACATATGGAAATCCAACATGCAGACTGGAGTATCACACAGAAAGACAAGCTATCCTACTCTAGCAAAATTTACAGGCGTAATATAGCTCTGAAGTACCCCGAGGGAAAATATTTAACATATGTCTCAGGAGACTTATATAATTCCAAATTACTAAAGCTGCTGCTAAAGGCCCATACAGATAAGGAAGCCTGCCTGTCTCTGTTACAGCCTCTGGCTTCGTTAAAATTGTCCAGAAAATGGCAATGCTGACATGTTATCACACTTGGGCGGCAAGGAGCAGATTAGGAGACTGGGCTGTAGTGGGAGCTCAATGCAAGTAACCCCATGGTGGCCTCATTCAATGTCCCTTATCCCTTTGCGGTGGAGGAGCCCCATTCAGAGAAATGAAACTGGGAGGTCGCTGGAGGGACCAGTGACTGCTCTTTCGTGAGCCTGTGCCAGTCAAAGTCAATCTGCCTTTCAATGCAAGGCAGTGATTTTACAAAGCTCAGCAGCCAGGCGGTTATTGAACTTGACGTCTTTCACATGCTAAGTGATCGGTTATACCTGAGGATCATGAAGCTAGCAAAAGTCTGGCCCTTCCAGGTCATTCTCGCTGTCAGATCAGTTGTGCTAGTATGCCTGCACCGGCAAAGAAAACATAGGGACCGTGTCCTAGGGCTAAAGGGACACCATGCAGAGTGCAGAAAAGACACAGGGCCAAGCATTGGATGCCATGGATGGACCCACTTTGGAAAACCTCTAATATACCCAAACTTGAACAAACTTGGGTTATCTAGAGAGAAGCACGCTGGGAAACAACTACACACTGCCTTCAAATGGACCTGGGGAGCAGCCACAGCCCTGGTCAGTGATGAGCAGCTGCAGTTCAGTTGGAAGAACTCCCTTTCCTCTGCCCTCATCCACAAGCTCATAAAATGGCCATTCTAGAATTATAGAAGATAGGCTTGAAACAGGCCTGGGAGATCATCTTTCCACTCTTTGGTTTCATTGCTATACTATATCTGTTTTCTCCGACAAGTATCTGGTTTTTATTGTTTGTTTTTTTTTTTTTAATTCTTATGATGGAGACTCTAAAGCTGCCCTAAACTCTCAGTTCCAGTGTTTCTCTACCTGTAAAGATAAAGAGTCTTTCCTCTTGCAGAGAGGTCCTGTGTCACCAGCAAAGTGCCATCCTGGAAATGGATACTGGATTATTCCTTTCTTCTTTATAGCAGCTTTCTATAATTTCAGTTAAGGTATCTTTCCAAGATCCCCTATGCAGAACACACCTTAATCTCACTCAACCTTTTTGCATAACATTCACAGGATATGGCAGCTCTGCAGATTACACAGGATCACAGAAATACCAAACCCATGATGTACTGGAAGCCCTTCTTTAAAATTCTCCTTTTCCTGACGGAAAACAATTGGCGGTGATTAAGATACACATAAGCCAACCCTGCTGCTAATAACAAGCTGAAGTTTTATCCTCACGTTCCTCGTCTGATTGAAAGGTCTCAGGGGCAGAGGCTGTACTTGCACTGTGCTCGTGCCACACGCAGCACACAACTACCTGCCTACAGCTGGAACAACAGTGAGTAGTTTGAGGGGACAGTAGCTTGGGAGGTAAGGCCAAAAAAAAAAAATCACAGTTAAGCAGAGATGAGAAGAATTCCCTGTTAGCAACTGGTGGTATACTATAGTGGTATCGCAAGGACATTTGTGCCAGAGTAAGGATTACTTCTTTAATTATTTTTGATACATCTGTCCCTACTATTTCAGTGCTCTGCTTTTTCAGGGCAATGAAAAAGTTACCAAGTTATACAGCAAAGCCGTACATTTCCTAAAAAGATAGATTTGAAATATTCAGAGTGTACCTAGGTGAATGAGCGACTTGTGACTTTTATTTTGTTAGAATGACTTAAAGTACAGCATTTCTAAAATTTACTACACTAATTTATAATGAATCAAAGTAATCACTTTATTTTTCTTCTTTATAATCTCTTCTTCCCTTTCTGATATATTGCAGAGACAGAATGGGTGACTTTTATTTATTTATTTATTCATTTTTAATGAACTGACTGGTCGCGCAGCTAATTTCTTGACAGGTATTTTTTTTTCGTCCTTCTATTAACTGAGTTAATTATAGTTAAAACCAAAGTCAAGCCATGTTTCAAAAGATAAAACTTTTCCCTGGTGGGAGTGAGAGCAATTCCCAGCATCCTTCAATAGAACAGTTAATTTTCTATTGCATTAGTTTTGAAAAGCTTGCAGATTTGCAAATAAGAAAATGTAAACTGCATGCCAATATAGCGCTCTCCTGTTTTTTTATTCCTTGATTAGTTTCACTTTAGCCATAAAACAGGAAAGTAAACAAATGAAATCATGAATCTAAAGATCAGTGTGTTATAAAGGAAGCACAGTAATTCAATTCAGTAGACATTACCTGTTCAGCAAACGTTTCATGGATAAGCTCATTACCAGAGCTGCTCAGGGACACTCCCAAAGAGCCTTTTTCCATCAGAATAAACAGTATTATCAAAATCCTTGTAAAATCAGGTCAGTTTTCCTGGAATTTCATTTTGGAAGTGAAAAAGGAAGAAAATTGTCAAGAAGATTGAATTTCCTTTGACAGTGCATGCAGATCAGTCTTTTATTTTTTAAATCTGATTTTTAAAAATATCATAATTTGCATATTTTAACTGTGTATTACTATATTTTGCAGTGAAAAAAAATTGTCAACATCAAAATGAAATGCCCCAATTTTCCTGAAACAAAATATTTCTAATGGTTTCATACAACTTCAAAGAAAATTTCCTTCAGAGAATTTTAAAACATTTTGCTTCAGTTCTCATACAGAATGTAGCCAAATTTCCAGTACATCCATCATGTACTGGAACTTCCATTCAACTTCAATTCATGGCACTTAGTGACATTGTTTAGTGGTGAACTTGGCAGTGTTAGGTTTACTGTTGTACTCGATGATCTTAAGGGTCTTTTCCAACACAAAACATTCTATGATTCTGAATGTTCTACTCACTACAGGATATGAACCAAACCCTTCCTTGCACCACTTAATATTTATTTTTGTTCAGGAGAACTGTTTCTTCTGGAGGACAGTGTCAGAGCTGTCACATCCATTCCAATATAGTGCAGGTCCAGTGAGCAGCTATAGGAACTGATTTCTGAGATGCTAAAACAGGCCTGAAAGTCCCAGATTATGTCATTTTTCTACCATAATTTGGTAGAGTACCATGGGATAAAGCTCTGGAGAGAAGAGGGGGCAGGGAAAGCTGGTTAATATTCAAGGATCACTTCCTCCAAGCTCAGGGCCATGAATCCCAACAAAGAGGAAGTCAGGCAAAAAAACCAGAAGGCCTGCATGGATGAACAAGGAGCTCTTGGACAAACTCAAACACAAAAAGGAGGCCTATAGAAGGTGGAAGCAAGCACATGTAGCCTGGGAGGAATACATAGAAATTGTCCGAGCAGCCATGGATCAGGTTAGGAAAGCTACAGCCCTGATAGAATTCAATCTGGCCAGGGACATCAAGGGAAACAAGAAAAGCTTCTATAGGTATGCCAGTGATGAAAGAAAGACTAGGGAAAATGTGGGCCCTCTCTGAAAGGAAACAGGAGACCTGGTCACCCGGGATGTGGAAAAGGCTGAGGTTCTCAATAAGTTTTTTGCCTCAGTCTTCACCAGTGAGGGCTCTAACCGCACCACCCAAGTTGCAGAAGGCAAAGGCAGGGACTTGGAGAATGAAAAACCACCCAGTGTAGAAGAAGATCAGGTTCAAGACCACCTGAGAAACCTGAAGGTGCACAAATCCATGCGACCCGATGAGGTGCATCCGCAGGTCCTGAGGGAACTGGTGGATGAAGTTGCTAAGCTATTATCATCATATTCAAGAAGTCCTGGCAGTCCAGTGAAGTTCCCACTGACTGGAAAAAGGGAAACATAACCTCCATTTTTAAAAAGGGAAAAAAAGGAAGATCCAGGAAACTACAGGCCAGTTAGTCTCACCTCTGTGCCTGGCAAGATCATGGAGCAGATGCTGCAAACTACGCTAAGGCACATGGAAAATAAGGAGGTGATTGATAACAGCCAACATGGCTTCATTAAGGGCAAATCCTGCCTGACAAATTGGTGGCCTTCTACAACAGGGTTACAGCATTGGTGGATAAGGGAAGAGCAACTGACATCATCTACCTGGACTTATGCAAAGCATTTGTTGTTGTCGCACATGACATCCTGGTCTCTAAATTGCAGATACATGGATTGGATGGATAGACCACTCAGTCGATAAGGAATTGGCTGGACGGTTGCACTCAAAGACTTGCAGTAAATGGCTCAACGTCCAAGTGGAGACCAGTGACGAGTGGAGTTCCTTAGGGGTCAGTATTGGGACTGGCACTGTTTTACATTTTTGTTGGTGACATGGACAGTGGGGTTGAGCGCACCCTCAGCAAGTTTGCCAATGACACCAAGCCGTGTGGAGCAGTCAACACGTTGGAGGGAATGGATGCCATCCAGATGGATCTTGGTAGGCTTGAGAGGTGGGCCTGTGCAAATCTCATGAAGTTCAAGAAGGCCAAGTGCAAAGTCCTGCACATGGGTTGGGGCAATCCCAAGCACAAACACAGGCTGGGTAGAGAATGGATTGAAAGCAGCCCTGAGAAGAAGGACTTAGGGGTGTTGGTTGATGAGAAGCTCAACATGTACTGGCAATGTGCGCTCGCAGCCCGGAAAGCCAGCCATATCCCTGGCTGCATCAAAAGAAGTGTGGCCAGCAGGTTGAGGGAGGTGATTCTGGCCCTCTACTCTGCTCTGGTGAGACCCCACCTGGATTACTGCATCCAGGTCTGGAGCCCTCAACATAAGAAGGACATGGACCTGTTGGAGCAAGTCCAGAGGGGGGCCACAAAGATGATCAGAGGGCTGGAGCACCTCTCCTATGAGGACAGGCTGAAAGAGTTGGGGTTGTTCAGCCTGGAGAAGAGAAAGATCCGGGGAGACCTTATTGTGGCCTTCCAGTACTTAACAGGGGCCTACAGGAAAGATGGGAAGGGACTCTTTATCAGGGAGCGTAGTGATAGTATGAGGGGTAACAGTTTTAAACCAAAAGAGGATAGATTTATGTTGGATATTAGGAAGAAATTTTTTACTCTGAGGGTGATAAGATGCTGGAACAGGTTGCCCAGAGAAGTTGTGAATGCTCCATCCCTTGAAGTGTTCAAGGCCAGGTTGGACGAGGCTTTGAGTTACCTGGCCTAGTGGAAGGTGTCGTTGCCTATGGCAGGGGGTTGGAACTAGATGATCTTTAAGGTCCCTTCCAACCCAAACCATTCTAAGATTCTATGATCATTTCTTGTCTTTCTTTAAGTAAAATTAGGATAACATCTCATAAGGAATACAACCAGATTAGGTAAAAACAAAAACACAACACTGCATTTTTGAATTGTATTTTATGTGGTTTGAGTTGTTCCTAGGAGTGTTAATCTCCTAGGAGCCAACACTGTATACCAGGTTTAGGACTGTGATTCAGATTTGAGTTTTAAGATGATCCAGTGGTCAGAATCAGACCATACAGTATGAACACAAGCATCTTAGTTTAAGTGTTACTTGTGCCCTAATAATAGTTGCTGTAAGGGTGTATTAAACAAGCACCCATGACATTTCTTTGTCCTGTCTTGTTACTGCCACTCTGTTTTGAGGATAAACTAGCCTTTTATGGGTTCTCTTAACAAAGCACAAGTTACTTCAAGTCTCGGCTTTCATTACTTCTGTCTTCCCAACAGATTTTTCTCAACAAGGTCCCCACATTTCCTGTCTGTTTCTTTGGGGAAAATCCACATTGAAAACTTTAAACAAGATTCCCTTATTTTAAAGACAGCCATGGCACACTAAGCAAGTATTATCTGATATCATTTGAAGAACAGAATATGGAAATAAACATACAAGATGCTGGTTTCTGAAGAGAGCTGTTAGTAACCCCTGTAGACTGAGTGATGCGAAGATATTTAATGCTGAGATAAGGAAAGGAAAAATATTTCAAGGAAAGAGAGAATTTACTTGAGAATACTTTGAAGACTACTCAGTCAGATGAAGCAATCTAAGTCCTGGAGTGAGGAAACACTTTGCTAATGCAAATGAGAAAAATGCATGACCAGGAAAAGATTATTCTTATAACACAATAATGCAGGAATGTTCAGGAATTTCTTGTCTTGAAAACATAAGAAATGCCTCTGCCATGAAGAAAATGTTTGGGGTCTTTTTTCTTCCTACATACACAAAAAGCATGATTCTGTTTTAGAAATAAATATTTGTTCCTCAGCCGTTCTTTTATATTTTTATATTGCTTTACCACTTCTCAGTCCCTAATGCTACCAACCTTTCTGCAGAAGATCTGTGATATCTTTCAGACAGGACGGGCAATATGTGAATATCAGGAATCTTGCCAGCTCTAGGTGACTCATCACATATGGAGGCACCAAATGAAACAGTTTTTTATAAAATTAATCAGAATTTGTAAGCCATACACAGCAGATTCCCCAAGTCACATTTCACATGCTCTAAACACTAATTACAATCTGCCATTTAAACCTGAGATGCAAAGAAGCTCTATATTGTAACATTTATTTTATTTGGATAAGAGGGATTCTCAAAGGCACACGGGCTGTGATATGCTTGTCTCACTAACATGCAGGAGGTATTAGGTGCTGCCTGGCTGAAAATTGCCTCTGTAAGTGAGTAGTTTTACTGTGTTTCATATTGCACCACAAATTTTTCATGATGTCATTTCAAAGCCGTAATTCTCTTCAAGTTCATTCAAAAGGCCCATGAACCTTAGCAAACCTTTTGATAAATATCTGAGTTTTAAGGCGAGTTTTATGTTTCACCATCAACATTATCAACAGTTTTAATACACCTCAGTATGTTGAGTTTGTATGTGGCAGTATATGTAATCCAGGCAACTGCACAAATCATTGAAGCCATTCATTCAGTTCTGTGAGCCATTGTTATTAATGCAATAACTTTGTACTCTTTATTGCAATAATTTGGTACTCTCATCACAAAAGTGTAAGTTTCTTCTGTTTTTCCCTCTCATGCATTCAACTCTATTCACACAAAATTAGGGGTTTTCCTTTCCTTTCCTTTCCTTTCCTTTCCTTTCCTTTCCTTTCCTTTCCTTTCCTTTCCTTTCCTTTCCTTTCCTTTCCTTTCCTTTCCTTTCCTTTCCTTTCCTTTCCTTTCCTTTCCTTTCCTTCTCAACCTTTCCCTCCCCGGAAAAACACTGGAGATCTTTCTTGCAGCAAAAAGTGATATAGACTGGCTCACCTCCATCTCTGATCCCGACACATTTATTAAAAATTCTATTCAGATACTGTTTTTACATCTAGTTTTGGATGCACAACACCGCACACAACCTTATCTCTCTTGTCAGAATTCAAGCCATTCTTCCAACCTGTATTGCTCTTCATACCCACGTATAGGACATCACTTGTTGCAAGCGTAACTAATTCTTTTTAATTCTTTGATTATTCCTGAGTGATATATATATAGATGATATATATAAATATAACTTACATATGTATATAACTGATATTTCTTAAAAGAAATAAACGAAAAGAGAAAGTAAAGCGGGAAACTCAGTTAACGGGGTTTAGCACTGTTCCTTGTTATTTATGGTAAGTTATGTGCCAGCTGTGTGAACAGAACCAATCGTGAAAGGCAGGGCTCCCAGTTTCAGCAGATTCCCATTCAAGCCACCAGTGGGTTTCTAACGTGCATCATGCCCATAGCATTGGGCTGTCTGAGCAAAAGGAGCAAACTGCTGCTCCCCCACACAGAAGGAACAACTACACGTAAACAACAAAGGCAGTTTTACCTTCAAAGCAGAGTTCATAGCCACTTCTATTATCAAAAGCAGTACTGAAATCCAATGCAAATCAACACCTATGGTTGAGAAGTTCATGTGTTTTATAAGGAATACTCTCAATCTCACTAACACATCCATAAAACTCCTTAGACTGATCATCACTACCAGGAGGGCTGGGAGTAGCTAAATAAGAAAAATAATTTTAAGTCTAAGAAGGTGAATTTTTCTATTGATACTATTTTATTTGTCGGAATACTTTCTATACCAACTTAGACTTACCATGATTACCAGGTTACCTGTATCTTTTAAAGCTTTTTCTGAATTTCTCAAGCACACTTTTATTGAGGATAAAGAATCTCACCCAGGAGACCATACTAACACAGCTGTACAAAAGAGGACCGGGGAACAAGATCAAGCACTACACCGCTAATCGCTCACATTGCTTCCCTGTTAGCTTCCTCATCTGCTCTGCTTTGGGCTGCTCCAACTAGCTGTCTCCAAGACAAGGGAAGACTTAGGGTGTCTCTCACACCAGGAGACAGCATGGATGAGGTTGTACCAGGCGTGGGTTCCTCCATCTACATTCCTCTGGAAGTGACACACTCTCCACAGTTCTGGCAGAGAACATATGAGGTCCCGTATGGACAGTCTTCAGCAAAAAAGTGGCATTTCCCAATTTTCTATCACTGATCTGAGGGCCACTGAGGTACTGAGTCTTGAAATGTGGTTTGTAAATTAAGTGTAACTAAGCAAAAAACAACACTAACCAAACCAGCTCAGCAGGCTCTGCACCCTCGTGTTCAGTGTGCTGCACAGTGAACTCATAAGTGTGCAGCACGTACCTATTTCATGTTATAAAACATCACTCTGATGGGTTACAGCACATCCCTCAGATCATTTGAGTTACTTTGAACTGAAAAAAACCACACAAAATCCACACAACATAGCTTTTATTTCCTGAAGGCACCACATGGGCTACAGATGAGACCAAAGCCAAGTTCCATTCCATGTGGACAGCCTACTTAGAGGAGATTGAACTTTGTCAATGACAGGATGAGCCAGGCCATGCCAATCTAGCATGATCAGAGATCCTCTTTGATTTAGCAGTAAGAAGGCAGCTAGGGAATTTCACTGCCCACTATCACAGCCAATCACAGCAGATAATCTGATTCATAAATTCATCATCTTCTGTTTTTAAACCTTTGGACAAGGACAGGGGAGAGGACGGAGTTTTGATGTCACTAGTCCCCTTGACAGCCACTTGGAAGGATGTTCTGAAAATCGTTACTATGATAAAAAAATATCCATCTAGTTTAGAGCTCAGTTATTCATGGCCAACTTACATACACTTATACTTACACCAAAATTTTTTCTCAAGTTAAGTAGCTCTTTTTTTCTCCCTGCTGCTTACTCCTCTCTGACGCATTTGTCTGAGCTAAACAAGCTATATTTTTAAACTTCTTACTGGACACAGGCTTTTTGTCTCCTTGGTCATCTTAGTAGCCCTTCTCCAAGCCTATTTTATTTTCTATTTATCATCATTTTAAAAAATGGTTGTTTAATGCAAAACATGTCCTAAAGCATTCCATCTGCTGCAATTATATTAATGGCACAGCATAAGCTTGATTTCCAGCTCTTGTAGTGAGTATGCTTCCTTTATTGGTTCATACAGTAAGAATTCAGACATGACAGATGCCTTAAAAATCTGCATCTCTAGGCTTGCAATTTTCTATATTAAAAATAGAGTTTATTTTTAGAGATGGGAAGCCGTATTGAGTACCATTCCTTTCATTTTATTTTGGGGGTGCAATTTCACAGCCTTAGCATAGGCGCCATTGTGGACTAGTATATGCAAATGTCATCACAGTGTCCCATAATTCGTCTGTCGTGTATGCCATTGTTTTGCTGTTGTATTGGGTTGGCATGACAAAGTTTTGGTAGCAAGGGGGCTACAGGGGTGGCTTCTATGAGCAGCTGCCAGAAGCTTCCCCGATGTCTGGCAGAGCCAATGCCAGCCGGCTCCAAGACGGACCTGCTGCTGGCCAAGGTCAAGCCCATCAGCAATAGTGGTAGCACCTCTGGGATGACATACTTAATAAGAGGAAAAAAGCTGTGGTAAAACAGCAGCTGGAGAGAGGAGTGAGAAGATGTGAGAGAAAAAACTCTGCAGACACCAGGGTCAGTGAAGAAGGAGGGGCAGGAGGTGCCCCAAGCGCCAGAGCAGAGATTCCCCTGTGGCCCATGGTGAAGACCATGGTGAGGCAGGCTGTCCGCCTGCAGCCCATGGAGGGTAACAGTGAAGCAGATATCCACCTGCAGCCCGTGGAGGACACCACCCCAGAGCAGGTGGATGCCTGAAGGAGTCTGTGATCCTGTGGGAAGCCTGCGCTGGAGCAGGCTCCTGGCATGACCTGTAGCCCCATGGAGAGAGGAGCCCATGCTGGAGCAGGTTTGATGGCAGGACTTGTTACCCATGCTGGAGCAATCTGTTCCTGAAGAACCGCATCCCGTGGAAAGGACCCATTCTGGAGCAGTTCATGAAGGACTGCAGCCTGTGGAAAGGATCCATGCTGGAGCCATTTGTGGAGGACTGTCTCCCATGAGAGGGACTCCATGCTGGAGCAGGGGAAGAGTGTGAGGAGTCCTCCCCCTGAGGAGGAAGGAGCAGCAGAAACAATGTGTGCTGAACTGACTGCAAGCCCCATTCCCCATCTCTCTGCGCCGTTCAGGGGGAGGAGGTAGAGAATTCAGGAGTGAAATTGAGCCCAGGAAGAAGGGAGGGATAGGAGGAAGGTGGTTTTAGATTCGGTTTGATCTCTTATTATCCTAGTCTGATTTGAGTGGTAAGAAATTAAATTTCCCCAAGACGATTCTGTTTTGGCTGTGATGGTAATTGCTGCGTGACCTCTCCCTGTTCTTACCTTGACCCATGAGTCTTTTGTTATGTTTTGTCTCCCCCTGTTCAGCTGAGGAGGGGAAGTGATAGAGCGGCTTTAGTGCATACCTGGTGCCCAGCCAGGGTCAACCCACCACAGATGTTATCACAGGTACCCTACAGCATGTCACATGGCACTAAAAGTTTATGTTTAGGCAGCTGAATTGCATCCTACATACCTCTGCTGTAGAGACCTCCATCTGAACTAATCACCTTAGATCATATGTAAACATCTACCTTTGGTGAGATCAATTCCATAATCCAGTATCCAAACAGACGTGTCAGAAGTGCAGTTTTGACTTCTGGTGAACTTTTCTCAGGATATTTCCTTAAAGTATTTTTCTAAGTTTATTTTGAAATAAAAGATAATTTAATGGCAATTCATTTTTTTTTTAATTTATTAATATATTTCATGATACAAACAGCAACATGAAATACAGGACATATTTCCAGTCATATTAGTTATGACATGGCAATCTACATGGCTGCTAATGTGTCTTAATATGAATAATATGATAATTAAAATGTTCTAATTTTAGAAATGTTATTATGAACAGACATTATCCAGTGCTGCTGGAAACATCTTATTTTTCTAGATCAATCTGTGGTGTAATCAAACAATTTCATAGCTTTGATCTAGAAAGTTAGCTGTTTATAAATCCAAGGAAGAGCTTTTTGCGCTATCCTAGAAAAATTACTTTCAGCCAACACCAAAATTTTGGAAAGACCTTCTGCACTGCTGAGTACATCAGCCCAGATTCATCCTGCTCCACCTTTGGCACCAAACCAAAAGTCCTAAGCTGGGAGCTGTGGGGAATTTAATTTGTAAATTTTTTCACAGATCGTTTAGCTGATGAGGGTAATAGGCAGGAAGGATTGCAGGGGAAAAATAGCATTCTTTAAAGCTATATTCTCTGTGAAGACAACAGAGAAACAACAGATACTTCTGAAAGCCAGCAGAGAAAGATCCCCTAATTACGGCAGGCCTTTATTCCTAAAAATCTGGAGTCTCCAGCAGATCAGATTATGAGACTTGTCAAAACCTTTAATATGAATATAAGGAAGCAATAGAAAATATTAATTAATTGTGTTCTTTGGTCCAGTCTGCCTGTGTCTCTTCTGTTTCACCTTAGTACACTAGTAGATCAGGGCAAGGGTCCTTCCTTCCAGTTCTCTTTCTCTGACTCTTGCTCTTCTGGCAGCACAGGGACTCTGTTTCAAAAAATGTGCATTTATATATTTGGGAAGGTTACTTCCTAGGTGGATATACACCTTCCTACAATACGAATGATGTGGATTTGGTTTCCTGGCTAAGGTGATCCTGTTTTCCAACTCTCTTATTTCCATGGTGAATGATCTAACTACTCAGCAGTTAGGCAAAAATTGGTGGTAATCACATGTAACATGCCAGATTTCTCTAGCAAGTTACTCCTGTGATGTAGATAGAGCTTAGATGTCTGAGTATCACTTGCAGAAGAGCTTTGGTGGGAAATTAGTGCTTAACTCCCAAGTATGAACATGCATAGGTCCCTAGAGTTAGGTGCCCGGAGAGGTTCAAGCTAGGTACAGAGCTAACTAATAAATTTAGATGGCCTTAAGCTTAGACAGTCCTGAAAATTTAGATGATGAAATTGGTGCCTGGGACTTAAATGAGTTTCAGGAAACTAGGTCCCAATATGCAGGGATTTCAGCTGATGTTCCTTCTTATTCTATGCTACCTTAAAGTCCCTAGAAAAAGAGGTACCTCCAGAGGATTTTTCAGCCAACTTAAGACGTGACTCTGGAGATGCCTGTCACCATTGATTACAGAAGCAATTAAGCTTTTAACTTAATTATTAAGTTAAACTAGTTAGATACTTTAAGTTGGATGAGATGAACATAAACCTGATTGCTTCCATTATTTTCATCCTCCAAGTCCCTGAAGAGGATGCTTGAATTAAGAAATTATACTTGGTGTGTACCATATATATCAAGTACCACCATATAGCTAAAGTAGCAACTACACTTCACATTTGTACTGAAATACTTTAGTCATTATATGATGTCGTAGTAGGACATGTAAGGGGTGATTTATCTCACCTCACTTTGACACCTACAAAAGTTACAATTCATTTTATCTAGAGTCCCTTTAGAGTCATTAGAGTGAGGTAGGTGTTTCGTGATTCATCTGACTTACTGAAGTTGTCTAGCTTCAGTTGAGACATGTTGTACACTAGAAGTGCCAATCTCCTCTGCCAGTCCCAAAGGGATTCTAAATGGCTAGCTCTGATTTGGATGCCTGCAACTCAAATGTAGGAGAAATTAAGCTCTCCCTAGTTCTGTCTTGTAAGCTACAGCATAATAACATGCATTTCTGTTTGTGTGTTGTGAAATAGTAAAAGATACAAAAAGAAAAGCATGCTGCTGAAGATAACTAATTTTAAACTGAAATTTTGCAAAATATTATAATTTGCTTTACAAACAGCTTTGGAGGAAACTTTGATTTTTAAAAAATCAGACTGAGGGAAAACTGAAAATCTCAACATCTCACGTGCAGTAGAAATGCTCGGTTTTGAACAACTGCGTTCGGTTAACATACAAGTATTTGCATAGCTTGAACTAGGGAGTGATATAAATACTTGTTCCAGTTCCTTAAAATCAATCAGCTGGTGATGTCTAGGTACAAAACACAGCCTTTATGTGTGTTTTGGAATAAAATAGCCCATGTAATTTTATATTTTACACTTAAGGACACTCAGCCGAGAATGCCATGCACACATTACCATCCGTAATTTAATTTTGCATGTAATTTCATGCACACTATGAATCCATCTCAAACCTACTGTGAGTTTACAGAAATCTTGTATTTTTGGAAGCAAATCTAACTTAGGCTACACACCTCAAGCCATTGTTAAAGATAAGTAATTGAAAGAATGCAGCCCAACAACACAAGTATTAATTTGATAAATTAATTCCACAGATGTATTTATCTCTTGGCTAATGAAGACTTTAAACCCCTTGATAAGTGAACAAAGGAGTAATGTTCCCAGAAGCATTTGCCTAAAGCAATTTGAGGTTATTCAGCAACTGGCACAATGCACAAAGTCACAGTTAATCCAAGTTTGCATGCTGCACTTAGTTCAGACCTTACAGAACTGACAGGGAACTGAAAGAAGCAGTTCATCCCCTGCTTCGGTGATTTCTTATGAGGTCGTTTGCCATACAGCCTGCTGCATTTTTTTTAAAAGATTTTCAACTAGAAAATAGGTAACCTAGCAGGTGACATATAGCAGGGAGAGAAATTAAACTGAAAAACATTGTACAGCGTCCCCCTTTCCCTCTCATTTATTTTCTCTTACAACATTACCACAAGGCCCAGATCTTTAGCAGACTGGCTGTATAATATATTACCTGCCTTGAGATTCCAATGCAAAGGTAACTCTGCTTCCAGTTCCCACTTTCTGCTTAGTTGGAACCTAGAGGTATTGTGGAAGAGAACTGCTGGTCATTCTGTTTAGATTGACACCCCTCAAAGTGGCCCAGTAGATTGGTCAAGGCCATACTGGGTGAGCCAGCTCTGTAGCGTGTAGGTATGAAATTGTGACGACTAGTCTTCACACTGCCTGTGCACCATGTTTTCAGACCTCTCCCAGGTTCTCAAATACAAGCAGAATTTGGTCCTGAAACCTACTTTGAACTCTGATTTGTGACAGCCTGCTAGGGAGGGCACTTACCAATGTAGGACCAGGTTCTTACACAAGCATCGCACTTGCCCATACCCCTCCATATCATTTGCAGAATTTCACTGTTACTGGTAAGCTTTGGACTTTATAGGGAATTTCACTGAGTTGGATGAATGTTCACTGCATGCTCCCAGCAAGCCTGATGTACCCAGGCTATATTTATCTTATTGCATGTGCACGGTTGCCTTGCAGTCACCATGTGTTTGTCAAGGTGTGCAGAACAGCACTGCAGGCAAAACAAATCATCAGAAGTCCTTGGCACAGGAGCTAGAGGCAGAAAAACCAACTCACAGTTTCTAGAAGTTAACAGGTAAGGTGGCTCCATCTCATAAATGGCCCCGCTTCACAGACCAGTCATCACCTTCACTGCAGTTGGGGAAAGATTTGAAATGTTCAGAGAACTGGAACTAAATAAATATGATTTTTTCATATCTTAATTAGACATGCTTAGGAAAACTAGTTAGATAGACTAATAGTAAATTGAATACTGCTTCACCAAGATGTTTTTTGTAATTACGGTAGAAGTTGTGATGCAGTCTGAAGTTATTATCAAACATAATTGCAACATTAAGAAGTTTACACAGAATCTTTCAGTTGTGAAGATTTAAAGATACAGTGTTGTGCCACTTGAGCAAAGTACTGTTCTCTAACATCTTCACATAGAAAATTGCTAATAAGACTGACCTTTAGCTGAGGGGAAGTGAAAAAGACCGGTAGATTATAAGACTAAAAGACATCTGTGAAGAAATCTGTTTAAAAAAAATAGTAAGAAAAGAACATTCTTGGAAACCTATTCAGTGAATAAAAACTAAATCATGGAATTTATTCAAGCAAAAGAGAAAATAAATTTTGTATTTTTTAAATAACACTAGTCTCGTGGTATAGTGATTTGAGAATTGTTATCAGTGTGTGAATTTCCTGTGAAGCCAGCTTAAACTCTTCTCACAGGTATAAAAGATGATGTGCTCAGAGAAGGCAAACACACACTTTCTTCAGCAATCATAAACCATTTCCAGGTTCACAATTGTACAGACCTGTTTTAGAAGGCTCGTAGGCTACCGTAAGGAAATGTGTGAAAACAGGTAATTGTCTTTCTTCCTTTTTCCCATATCTATATGAAATCTATACTGTCAGGTGTGAAATTCAACTAAAAATTAGCTAAATACAATTTTAAATAAAAGCAAAACCGCAGGAACTTTAATAACACATTTTAAATACTCAAAATACTTAATAACAAGGGGAAAATGACAGTATGTTTCAGTTGGCAGATTCTGCTGATTTATATGCAACATAATGCTTCAACAAAAAAATTTGCCAAGCATATGTGATGTCTTGTTTAGATACCTAACTGTAATACTGTCAGGGAAGAAGGTATTTCTTCATCTTTTGGGACAGAATCATTACTCTTAATTTTAGAAAACCAGGATGCACAAATTTGTGGATTATATCTCAGGCTTGTAGCTAAGAGCCTGCTGCTCTGAACCCTGAAGTAGGCAACTTAACTCTGCGGCATTTTAACAAAGACCAAAAAAAGAAAGAATATTACTTTGGTAGAAATAAGAATCCGTGGTTGGAAGGAACAAGGATATATAAGTAAAAACTTTGTCTGTGGGCTAAACCTTCTGCACTGGTCTGACTGGAGGGGGTCGTCGGTCCCTCTTCACTCTCCTTGGTCATAATCATGAAATGTTTTCCCTACAAAGAGCTATAGCGTGATAGTAGAGAAAACTGACGCAAAGCTAATGAAGAAGGCCATGTGCCAGGTGTGAGGAGCAAGGATAGACTTCAATCTCTCTAACTAGCAGCTCCTCTCTAGGTGCCTTGGGAGACAGCATGAAGTACTTCATTCCTTCATCAGCACTGGAGAGAGGCAGGAGGCTTTGAAGGCATAGTAAGTCCAGGCATCTAGCTTGAGATCTTCCTCCAGAGGTCTTCAAAGGCACTTACTTGGTGAGAAGTACCTCTCTAGATATCTAAAAATTTTGACTAAAACACAAAGCCAGTGTTAAATGAGCTGGTTTTCCCTCTGGCTTTACGTGCCCCCCCTCCCCCATTAGCAACACACAGACACAAACATACGGATAATACCTGTTGTATGTATCTGTTGTAGATGCTGCCTATTAAAATCAAGATAAGACCTTGAAAACTGAAGGAAAGATATAGAAAAAAATATACATAAATAATGTATCAGAGAAAGTGGGGATTTAATAGTAGAAAAAGTCTCAGATAATAAATTTGACTTTTAAACAGGAACAAAAAATGTCACTCTTGCTTGAGCTGGATTTTAATGCAATCTTCAAGGTGTAAGAAGTGTGGAAAATCAATAGCAAATCCCAGTGTCCTTATGCTGAGATATTCAAAATGTTAGCTCTAATGGGAGTCATATAAAAGCAGCCATAAACCAGTGCTGATCTGTTCACACATGTGCTGTAAAGAGATACAGTTCAGAATTTAAATACCTCATATATCTTTTGTAAAAAGCTTTTCCCCCCTCCTATAATAATAAGTTTAAACAACATTTCAGCCTTTCTCAAAACTGAGGCCACAGATGTGAAGATAGATAATTTTTGAGAAATTATTTTCTCTTCTTGGGTAATTATCATTAATGAAAGAAAAAAATTTCTTAAATCCTAATAAATCAGAGACAGAATTGACTGACCATGCATCCAAATTGCTGCATTATTCACACTGGAATTACTCCAAAGATTAGCTGCAAATTGCCCTCTAAATTGAATTTATGGTTTCATTTTTCATAACTACTGTGTTGTGACAGATGAGAGGAATCTCTGAGAAAAATGACAGTGATGGACCCAATTTCTTAGTACTCTATCTTCAAGACAGAACTAAACTATCTCTATTTACCATTAGGTTTTGTACAATCTATTTTGGCAAGCATAAAAACCTGTTATGAAATACAATATATCCTATTTTATACATCAGTCAGTAAAAATATCACAGAAAACCTCAGCATTTCATTTGAAAAAGGAGGCAAATCAAATTAAAATAAAGTGAAGTTTCACAGGCAGACACTGTACAGATAAAAATACCAATTTACACCTATTTAAAAGCTTGCACTCTATCATCACTGTGCATCTTCTTTCTGTTCCAAAGGATCTTCAATGTCTGAGTAACATGTAGAATAGGAAAGAATATTAAGATACCAGGGTATCCTGAAGTGGCCACACCACACTGGGGTTTGGGATCTTTGTTGGGGGGTTGTTCTGTGCTTTTCTTGTACAGTACCTAGCAGAAATGGAGCTTGACTGCCAAGGTATTGTGGCAACACAAGCTATAAATAATAATTACAACAATAATCTCCAAGTTCAACAAAGCTTCTGGGCTAGTACATAAAAACTGAAATACTAGACTGCCAGATATTAGAGACAAATGTTTTGCCCTGAATTGGCTCTTATGTATAACTTGTATCAAACAGGAAAAATAAAAACATGGGGTTTTTTCAGGTTTTCAGACTAGGTTTGTATAGTCCAGGCCTCTTGGGCTAGAAATAATTGAAAGCAAGTTTGAGATTACGCTTAGGTCACAAACACAGTTGATGCCTGAAGCTTTTCAGGGACAAAAAATATGGGAACGTTTATAATGTAGGTTAGATAAAGTCAGTACAAGTGCTACAGATAGCTGCAGTTTAGGTATTTGTAGCACACTAACTGAGAACCTGCATTTTTCTTTCATATTAGAAAAATATGGTTTAATAACTGCACTAACAATGAAAGGTCAGAATCTTTCACACTTATTCATAGTAACATTGAACTTCCTTTCCAAGCAGTATCACTGTCTCCGGTGCAACCTGCCAAGTTTGAATAAGAACAGGAGAATCTATCCCACGCCACCCAGTGTTTATGGGGCAGGCTATGTTTTCGATGCATTTTATCTTTTGCAGTACAGAGACCCATCTAATGGCTCTAGGATAAGCAAAGGCATTCCAGCAGATCCACCAGCTCTGAGAATTTCCAGCTGTTCTCCCAGAATTCAACTAATAACAACAGCAATAACAGTAACATTAATAATAATTGATAGAGGTTTTCATTACTCAGTTCTCCCAGTGCATTAGTATCCATCCGTTTTACAGATGTCAAAACCCAGGGATAGCAAATGAATTGCTTGGAGCACTTCAGCCAGAACCCAGGTCTCCAAAGTCTCTGTCCACCACCATCCACTAGGCTCCTCTACAAGCAGGTATGAGTATTTTATCCAGAAACTCTACCTAAACCACGGGGCTGATGTACTCCATGATGTGTTTCACAGTGTTGACTCCCTGATCATTGAAATAAACGCATCTGCTGGAGTTCGCCATGGCTTAATTCGAGCCATATGGACATATTTCTTCATAGGAAAGGACAGAAACCTGGTAGGAAGAAGACAGAAGACAGTGCCTGTTCACGTCTTGTTCAGATATATAATCAGGCCACGGTGTGCACCCTGATCCAGGAGCAGGGTAGTGCTCCCTCCCTCTGAATGCCTCAAAAGTTCCTTATCAACTCCATATACACAAAAAATTTCCATTTGCTTTCCTGATATCATGATAAAAACAATGGCATAAATATGTAGCAGAACAGATCAAGGAAGAAAAATTACCTGCCTTTGATGATAATTATATATAACTGTCAAAAAACTATGTGGTTTTCAAAGCACTGCACAAAAAGATAAACTAATGAATCAACACACCACCACCCTAGTTATTACAAAGCAAATTAGGTGGAGTGATGTTAACCTTATTTCACATAGGAAAAGTAGACAAGGAAGGGCCTTATGTTTTAAACGCTGCACAATTAGAGCAGCAGCACATTTATGATTGCACACACATACTTTCTCTATGAAAAAAGAGTCCTAAATTGTTTATTCAAGGTCACAGAGAGAGTTTAAGGCAAAACAAAGAATAGACCAGTGCTCCACCTAATTTTTAGGCCTGTATTTTAAATGAAAGGCTCTCCTGCAGTATGCACAGTAGAAATTGCTAGTCTCATTCTTTTAAGTTTTTCACTTTGGCAGATATACAATCTATATGCAAATAGATAAACACTTATTTTTCTGTAACGGCATAAGCAATGATTTGAACTGGCTGCAGTAGGTAGCAGCATGAAGTTGGCAATGGAAATTACAGCTGTGAACATTTCCCATGTCCACTCTGCCACAGCCTTAAGACCCTGGTTTAGCACAATTAAGCCAATGAGCGATGAATCCCAGTCAACTACAGCGTGAGTATGAGATGTGCTGTCTCCTACTTTTCAATTTGCTTTCATAATAGAGCATTTTTCATGGAAGAAACATGATCAATTTGAAGTAGAGATAAGATTAGGTACTTTTAACAAGCGTCTTATTTGACCTGACTGCTGTTTTCTTTGAACTTGCAAACATCACGAGCTCTCCAGAAGAAAGAAATTGAAACGATTTTAGCAGTACTTTTCCAAAGGAAAATGTGGTTTTCTTGGAACTCAACTCTTTTATGGGAACACAGTTTACAAAGAAATTAATAGGAAAACTTACAGACCTTTTTCTGACATTCTCAGTTCATTTCTACTGTATCTAAACAACTGAAAGCTTCATTAACTGTTTTATTTAGATATTAACTTTGCATTCATTTCATTTTTTAAAATATTATTTGAAATACTGGGTATTAAACTGTTCCTAAGGCAAGTCATAAGTTTTATGATTATATGATTGTACACTATGTTTTCTGCTGTATTACATTGCTCCATGATTACTAACAGTATTACTTTCTAACATTATTTTAAGCTACGTATTTTCATATCCAACATAAAATGATTTAATGTTCAAAAATTCAGAAGAATACCTGCTTTCGTCACAATTTTACAGGAAATTTGCAAATTTAAGCTTTTTTAGCTTAGAGCTGAGAACTAGATGAAAGTATCAAAACATCTAGAGGAATGGAATTGCTTTGTACTGTTTTCTAACCAGCTCACTTTTGAAGTGCTCCTAAGAGTGCTTTCTCACTTTACAAGTTCAACTGACTAAGAGCATCTGTGCTACATGATGCAGAGGATGATACACATTTGCAGATCTGCATCTCCTCATCCCTGAACATCATGCTAGTACACAATATCCTTAGTTAGAAAAAAAATATAAAAATAGAATTATATAAATGGAAAAGTAAGCATTGAATGGTAGTTCCATTACAAGTAGGAAAGGGAAAATAAACACAAGTAACTTAACCACAGCATTCACAGCGTCTAGACACTAGAGCATTTGAAATGTCTAATATAGAATTATGCTCAGTTAGAGGCAGACCACTCTCATGGCTCTCTGTTTCTTGAGCTTTGTTCCTAATCATTTTTGTAGTTTCTAGCATTTGGCTTTTCTGTTTTGTTTTGTTTGAGAGTTGATGTCTTTTTGCTGTATTTGTTCCTGTTCAGACAAATAAATACCAAAATATCATGACAGTGGTTCCCAGTGAGACACCACTTGGAGCCATCAATTAAAAATGTAACAAAATCTTAGAAGAAAGCCTATTCCCATCCAATTTTTGAAACTCAGAGGATCTGCACAGTTCAGATAAACCACACAGACATCTCAAGTCTCTGACTGCGTGTGTCAAAAATGAATGTGAGTTGCAAAGCTTTTTCAAAAACTTGATCAACCAAGAGGTTCAAATGGTGTGGTGACTTGGCAGATTTCTCCAGAAAAATGTGTTAACTATTTCTGGTAACCGAAACCAACTGGCTTCTGCAGGTTACATGTCTTCCTTATAGCAGAGAAGTTTGCTGCAATCACAGCTACCAAGTCTGGCTCATTCAGATTTATCACCTTAGTTCTGGAGTTCCCCAATTAAAACTCCATTATCAGTCAAGGTAGCAGCAGTCACAATAACAGGATTATTTCCACTGGTTCCAATCACTAATTTTGAGCTGACTTGTTCTTTCAGACCATTTTTCCTTTGCCTCTTCCTTTGGCTTCAGAGTTATATCTTTTTTTTAAAAGAAAATAAAAATAATCCGTCTCCATTCAGAAGCTTCTCAAAATTATTTTGTACATCTCTGGATAAGTCCCTGGGTGGAACATAGACAATATATGAAGCCTTGAGTGAGCCGCCATCTCTGGAGGAAATTCACAGTGAGAACAATGTTCTGGGACAATTCTCACAGGAATAGAAGTTACTGACTTTTTATGTAGTTATCATTTTCGAATATCCTGTCTTGCTTCGATATATCACAGCATGGAACTCCATTGTGTAAAATACTGTTCTAGTCAGTGTACACACAGTCGTTCATTAACTAGGAGCTAGGGATCTTCTTTTCCCCAGCAGAACACAATTTAAGAACATTGTTTTGTACTATGGAGATGTGCTAATGAGAACTCTAAACGGGCAAATACTCTGATACTCACTGTGCTTTCAATTTTCTTGCATCTCTTGTGAACTAAAAAGGTATTTCAGCCCATAAGAGACTGATTTTACTCTTATTAGGCCAAAGAGAGATTAGAGATTGACTTCAGTAAAATCAGATATATTGTCAAATGTGAAAAATACAAAGATCAACAAACTGCATTTTATTGATGGGAATTCACAAGCACAGAATTAAATATAGTGCATTTCATGCATAAATATGCATTTTAACTACATTAGAGTATGTATACTGTAATTAATAAAGTACATATGTATAGATCACTTCCTTTCTGCCAAGATAACTGACCTCTTAATTTCACCTTTTCAGAAGTATTTCTTTTTACCTCAGATGAACTAGAGAAAATGAAGTCTTTTTCTATTATGATCCAGCATGCTCTGTTATAGTTGTCCTATAATTGAAATTAATGTCCAGCGAGGACAGCACTCCTAGGTTTTGCTGCATAGTGCTATTCATGTATCAATTAAAGTTAACAGCAGAATATTTAACAAAAATGTATCCACACCAATAGAAATTATGTGAGGCAGAGAAAAAAAAAAGTATTTTTCCATTTTTTTGTGAATTAATAGTCAATTTTTATATCTTCAGTTAAATTAGGAAACTTATTTTTTCAAATATGTACAGAAGTCATTTTGACATATAGAAGCATGGCAAAGTAAGACATATTGTAATAATTAGCTGAATTATTCCTGGCATGCCATGAACAATTACAGGATTAATAACTACCCAACCAAATAGTGTTATGTTGGAATAAATTGACCGACAAGGGTTTTCAGTTAGGAAATGAAGCTCAGATGGATCATCAATAAAAACTACTGCAGAGAACAGACTTTTGAGAACTTCAGTGTTTTACATTTACAAAATATGGATGTGATAACTGTGCTTAATGACTGGAAGAAGCTATTTAAAAAATCATTTAGAATATTTTGCCCCCTTTAATTGCCTGGCCAAAGCCACAGTCTTTGACAGACACACTAATGTACCATGCAACCTATATTTAATTTTGTGTTCTCATCAAAATAAAAAACCTGATGGGGCCCTTAATTAACCCCCTGCCTTCTGTACAGAAAGATGGGGTTTTTTTCTCATTTACAATTCTGCTCAGTTTACTGCATGTAACACTGGGTTACTTATGGCTTGTGACACCCTGATATACAATATAATGCTGTTTATTAGGAGGAGTGCAATATGCAAACTCAGGCTGAAATTCAGCAAGGTATTTAAGTACATTTCTAATTTAGTGCTTGCAAGAAATCCCATTTGCTACAGCATAACAACTGCTTCCAATTAAGCACACAGTTTACTACCTAACTGAATCAGGATGTTAATTCACAATATTGGAGCTTTTCACATCCTCTTTGTAAAACAGTTAAGAATGACATCAACAGCAAAGGAGGTCAAAACACATATTAAAGCATGGATACAGGCACAGCATAAGAAATAGAGCAGTATAGCAACACTGGAATGTTTGCACGGACTTAAAGCTGTTTTTTAATTGTTTTGGTGAAGTTAGCAATGGGAGGTTATGCCACATGAGTATTAGCCCAACCCTATAATTTTATAGACCCTCCCAAAAGAGGACCATAATTAGTTTTTCTGACCATGGCTTTTTATTTTTTATCTTATAAAAGATAAATCTTCCTTTTTCTATGTTGCTATTTTCCAAGTACAGTCTTTTCGAAATGAACAAAAGAAATAACTCTTCATTAGCAAATAACGTTGACCCATCTTATTCTGTCAGGAGTCACTGAAACTAATGCATTTTTGTGGGCGCAGAAAGTCGATACTCAGGAGGCTCTTGCAATTCCTGGAGCTGGTTACTACAACTGCTGATAAACACAAAACACTTGGTGAGGAGAGAGCAACAGAGTCACAAGACATGACATTAGGGGGCTAGGCAGAGCCTAAGGACTTGCTGGTCTAGACTTCATGTGGAGGTTAGACCAGGCAGGCAGCGGCATGGACCAAGGAGAAAGCAGGCAGTTTGACTGTGGAGTTGGCTTGGGAAATATTCACTGATGGCTGATCCATTAGGGATGATAAAAGGCCTACAGAAGGCGGTAGTAGAGCCCCAGTCACTTCATGACCGGAGGTCCCAACAAGCAGGGCACACAATCCACAAGCAACAGCTATATTGTAAGGTAAGTATTGTCAATAACTACCTGCAAGGACAGCTTGTAACATCTTTACATTTCTTTATCTTCAAGTGTATTACATCATTTGCAAAGGAAAGCTGTGCAGTCATATATTCATTTTTCCTTGAACGTGTCTGTTGTGGTTTGGGCCGGATTGGCTCAATCAGGTGGAATGACAGATGGCCTCCCCCACCTCTCTTTTCAAAGGGAGGAGGGATAGTGAGAAAAGAGACTTATGAGTTTAGAAGGATCTAAACTAGTTTAATTAAATATTAATAATAAAATTAAAAAGAAAATAATAAAATATATATGCAAAACCGTATCAAGATCCCAGGATGACAATCACATCACCAGCAGGTACTGAGGAAGTCCCAGACTGGACTCAGTGATAGACAGGAACTGGATTCCAGATCTGGATTCAGGATTGGGATCAAAGGCAGATGAACAGACAGAGTCCTTCTCAGACACCAGCCATTGAAGAAAGAGGGCTGACCCTTTGATCCCTCAGCTTTTATACTGAGCATGAGGCAGATGGGATGGAATAACCTGTTGGTCAGTTTTGGGTCACCTGTCTTGTCCGCTCCTCCCTGCAAGTGTGACCACTCTACACTTTTCCGCTTCCGACCCTCCAACAGGGCAAATAACAAAGTTGGCTGGCCTTGGTTGTTATAGCAATAAGTATAAGCAAGAACCTCTCTGCATATTACTCCTTGGCATCAACTGTAAACAGGAGTCTTATCACTCTGTGAGGGAACAGTTTTCTGCAAAACATGCTGTTAATTTCAGCAGTTAGAAGAGGCCTAGCTAAAAAGTCAAGTTACTGAACAAAATTGGTCCTGTTTTACTTCAAACCAGGACGGTGTCCTTCTCTGCTCTTAGGGTTCTGCCCTGACTCCCTCCCTAAAGTTCAGGTAAAAATTAAGCATCCTCATTAGGCAGATCAGACTGAAGATTAAATGCATAATCACATGTTTTACTTGTACCTATAAGAGCAAACTGTCAAGCTATGCCATACAGATGAATTTGGATACTTTTCAACTTAATCAAATAAGACTTCTGTAGACAGCTACATTACTTGTTTATTTTTCTAAGCCCACCCGCTATCTTAGTGCTATACAAATTTAAAGTCTTTATGAGTTTGATTCCTCACATTTTCCATGTTCTTTGGAATTATGTGTTACCAAGATAAATACACCTTCTAATCTATATTGTGATTTTGCTGCAGTTTAAAGCTTCCTCTCCCCTGTGAGCCTCCTATGCACTCTAGCAACAGATAAGAATCTAGCACTGGGGCGGGGGGGGCAGGAAGTAATCAATTACCTCACACCTAAAATTTTGAGTGAAGAGCCTAGAATATCATATGGTGTTTTGGAAAAGATTTTCATGTCTCCCTCATATTGCACCTGCACACTGCTATCAGCACGCAAATAGTAATGAAATACTACGCCATTCAGCTAAGAACCCGTTTACTCCAACAAAGGTCAAGTTCACAATACCCTGCAGACCACATATAAAACTGCTCTCAGATTTATTTCTTTTCCAGATCAGTCCACTGAATTTACATTCTTAAACAAACTAGCATCTAAAATTTGCCTCCTCGTCATTGCTTCTTTTATAGTCCTCAAAGGAAATTATTTTAGTTTCACATCTTTATCCTGCATATCCAAGCATATCCTCACCTTGTTGCTGTAGATTTAGAGACCATTATCATGCATGGTTATATACCTGCTAAATTGACTTTAGTCTTTCAATGTGATCTAAATTGTGTTTAATCTGCTCCCTTAATACTAATGGTGCTCTGAGAGGTGAGCACTTCACAAGCTGAGGAACTTTAATTTGATGCCTTTTGTACAGCCCAACTCTTCAAACACATCTTTAAATGGATAAAGGCTCTGTACTTTCCGCATCAATATTGTCAATGCATGTGTAACCTTTAGAGCAATCTCACTGCAAAATGATTATTTCCCCCATAGGAAAGACAGATCACTCATTTAATTAGACATTTCCCCCCTCTAAAGTTTCTTAAGCTGTGACTATATGACACAGCAGTTTTGCAAGATCTAGTATACTCACTGGTGGCTTCTTTAGGGAGGAAGTACTTATGATAGCTCAACTTTTTTTCCTTTGGGGTGTCTTCCCACTCTGACAGATTTGAGAATACTATTCCCAGGTTTTCCAGTTGGAATCTGTTTTTCCTGTGAACTCAAAGTGGATTAATTTTCTTTTTTCCTTATTACTTCTGTCCTTTTCTGCCATTTGTCATATTTGATGAAGATAAAACATCAAAAGATCCATGTATAACACGTAAAAACACTTATTTACTTAACGCAAACTACAGACACTCATGCAAAACAAAAAAACTGGCGAATACTGTGACACAAGCTAACTGTGAATCAAGTTTTCTTTTGCTCTGCAACTGAACAAGACTATACTAGTTTTTCTCATATCATCAACTTTTGTCTATTTAATTATTTGTATGACAATAGTACAATGATCTCTTAACCAACAAGAATCTACTTCATACACACGTGCCAGGAATGCTTCTTGGGCTTGAGTCATTGCCAACAGAAGAATAAAAGGAAAGAAAATAAAAAAATAAAAATAATACTAAAAAAAAAAAGACAGGCATGGAAAAATGAAGTGGCTTCCTTAAATTAACACTCTGGGAAAAAATCAGCATCTACTATCTTCATCCTTTTACATTCTAAAATTTTTTTTTATTTTTTTATTTTACATCTAAAGCACTCAGTAGTGAACTTTGTGGTGTCAGAGCAGTCCAGTTTTCTTTGCCTAGAAAGAAGGGACTGATTACCAGTGAGAAGGTGGTGATTTGGAGGTGACTTTGGAGATGTTGGGAAGTTTCAAATGAAATCTGTATCACTGATGCTGTGGCACTCCGGGGAAGCTGAAATCCAGATCTTAAGACTGGAACTCCATTGCCTTAAGCCAGCAAACCACGGTGCCTTGTACATCCTGAAACATGAAGGGAGGACATACCAGGTCAAGCCACAGAAAATCTCTGGATGTAATTTGATTTCTTGTACTGTTAGCATATCTTTTGCCATTAAATAGCAACCATTAAATAGCTACTTAAGTTTTTCAAAAGCTTACTGCCATGATTTTGATTTGAACTATATGCCTGGCTTTGCCTAAACAAAAGGGAGCTTCCATTGGTCTTTTTTTGCACTCTGAGACTGGAAACTGTCACATAGTGAGAAATAAAGAGCTAACTTAGATTCTCAATACTTTCTGCTGTTGCCATATCTGATGAGTATCACCTGCCTTAGCATTCACCACGTTGTCAACAGTAGTTAACCCCACTGGGCAGATTTTTGTTTGTTAAATTCTCTTGTCATTGCCAGTCTTGAGGTTGTGCACACACAGATGGCTTATAGGCCTCATTTTTCCTTTGTATTTATTGTAATTGGAGCTAAACAAGAAACTTTGAATGATTAATTTATTTTAAGAATTTTTTTTTCCCCATTTCTTTTCATTGACTGTCCAGGAGTTGATCTTGCATTTAGCCATCATTTGAATTTAATCGAATAAATTCAGTAAAAAAATTTTGGCCAACAATTGGATTGTAAACAAGTCACTGACAGCCTTTGCTTTGCCAAATTTAAGCTGTTTGATCAGCAGGCTGTTCAAATGTTCCATTCCTACTTGTTTCTTAGGTTAACTTTAAGATTGAGAACATGGGATTGGGTGCAAATGCTGGGACTGATAGATGTGAAAATTCACTTTTGTCATAATTTTTGTATATGTCCTTAAACTCTCTCAGCCTTGATTCTTTCCCTACAAAAAGCTTCCAGCTTCCACTACTATCAAACTGATTTTCTCAGCAGTAGGGTTATGCTAGGAGGTCTGTGGTGTACCTTTATAAGTATAAGAAATAAACAAAAGAGCTGCACACAATGCCTTTTTTTAAAATGGCTAATATTCACGGTATGTATTTGCTTGTCTCAATTTACAATTCTGAAAGGGCTCCGTGGCTTTCAAAAGAGTGTAAAGTAAATGCAGCCTCTTTGGGAGACTATCACTGTTGTCCATGTCTGCCTTGCTTTTCCAGCATAACAATTCCATTTCTGGCACCAAGAGTAGCTTAAATCTAACCGCAGTTTTAGGGTGGACATGACTAGAGGGAATTCACGCACAACAAATGCAAACAAAAAATCCCTGAAAACCCACACATGGCTTCTAAGGATATTTGCTCCATGAAATCTCTCCTCCAACAATACTGAAATGGTTGTCAGAGGGCTTCCAGAGTGGAAGGAGCATAACTTTATCGAGTAGGGATCCATTTGAGAAATAGAAAAAAGTAACCACTTTCTTTGGCCTTAAAGATGTCAGCACAGTGCCCTGTGGAAAGGGAGGGGAGTCACTGTAAGAAGCTGCCATCCTCTTCACAGAAGGCCTACTTTCAGAGGGAAAAACCCCAAGCTTCTCTTATCCACGTGCAGCTAGCAGTAATGGCTCTTGTAAGGTATTAGAAGAACAGCACTCCCTCAGCTACAAAATGCTGTTGGCTTTTTTTTTTTCCCCTCTCCTAGATCTTCTTCTAACGTATCATTGCATATGTAGCATAATTGGTAGACTTGACCTGATAAGGTCATAGTTCAGTAAATATTTTATGATTTGGCATGTATATATGTGTGTGTGTGAGTATGCTTGGGTTTATTTTAAAAAAGCTTTTCTCTTTTCTTCCCACTTCTATTCAGAGTGTTTTATATACCCTGGACTCCCTATACATCTACACATATCCCTGAGTACTAGAGAACTACACAAAGGTTTTTGAGATAAAAATAAACTTTTCCTCCTTCTTCCTGAAGCCACTGCCCCTACAGTTTAGAAGTCTTTCCTTCCTAGAAGTCTTTCACTTTTGTGCATTTTTTCACTGAAGCTCTTTTTTGTGTGTGTTCTCATGCTAGAGGCTTCTGGTGGCGAGCAGCCAGGATAGACCTAGATCCCTAGGCTATCACAGGTCATCCTGAGATCAATGGACATGCTAACGATCCTTTGTTTAAGACAGACGTCAAAAGAAATTAAATTGTTTTGTGGCTTAAACAATAGAAAACACAAAAAAATACAGCCAGCCCTCTCGGACTACAGGGAAGGGAGCAAACAAGAGGCTGAACAGGTATTTTACGCCTACTGCATTTTAACTGTGTTCTCCTCCGGTGCTTCAGTCCTTTCCATTTCATTAAATCATCTGCTAAATAACACCCACTCCCCCAAAATTCTGTGGGTGACATTTCATGTCGCGTCTCATAATGACAGACAGAAAGAGGCATATGCATTTCACCATGGGCACAGTCCACAGGTTCTACCTTCTGTACAGTCCTGCTATATATACCAGATTCTGTTCCCAATGTACCAGAATCTGGCCCTAATTTTAAAATAAAGATAAACAGGATTTGTCACTGAAGACAGGATTGTCTTTTTCTCAAATCCTATGACTTTATTTTGTATCCATCTAATAAGCTCAGAGACATATAGGACTGATTTTTACACCTGACCATAAATTCCAAATGCTGAACTGTTTTTAATTAGTAGGGTTTTGTATTAATGAAGTCACATATATTCTCAGAAAAAAAAAAATCAACTTTTTTAGGCTTTAGGATATCAATGGATGTTTAGAACCGTATTTCTCACACGTGCAAGAAGGCGTCTCATGGGAATCTTCTTTGTAGCCTTGCACTGATGGCCCCAACTGGCCATTAGCTCTTCATAAAGTAATTTGAGTTCTAACTAATCGTTAAATTAATTGTCTTGTATTCACCCAGCTGACAGCCTTCAAAACAAAGTTCTGCTTGCAGCTCCAACCAAAGTCTGAACATAGCAGCAGATGTCGATGCATATTAATACATCAACAGGTGATGCAGCCACTAATTCTGGAAGCCATTTCCAGACATGTGAAGGACAAGAAGGTGATCAGAAGCAGTCAGCATGGATTTATGAACAGGTCCGATCTGATAACCTTCTACAATGAGGTGACTAACTTGGTGGGTTAGAGAAGAGCAATGGAAGTTATTTATCGTGACTTCAGTAAGGCTTTTGATGCTGTCCCCCATAACATTCTCATAGACAAGCTGATAAAATGCAGATTAGATAAGTAAACAGTGAGGTGGACTGAAAATTGACTGAATAGCCAGGTTCAGCAGGTTGTGCGCAGTGGCACAAAGTCCAGTTGGAGGCTAGTCACTAACGATGTATCCCACAGGTCAGTTGTGGGTCCAATAGTGTTTAACCTCTTCATTAATGATGTCAATGATGGAATCAAGTGTGCAGTCAGTAAGTCTGCAGACAACACAAAACTGGGAGGAGTCGCTGATACATCAGACTTGGTTGTGCTGCCATTTAAAAAGACCACCCCAGTCTGGAGAAACAGGCAAACAGGAACCTTGTAGAGTTCAACAAAAGAAAATGCCAAATCCTGGAGGAATAAACTCAGGCACCAGTATATGCTGGTTTTCAACCAGCTGGAATGCAGCTCTGCAGAGAAGGACTGGGCGTCCTGGTGGACAACAAGTTGAACGTGTGCCAGCAATGTCTGCTTGCGGCAAAGGCAGACAACAGCACATGGAGCTGCATGAGGAAGAACATTGCCAACAGGTCAAGGGAGGGGATCCTTTGCCTCTACTTAGTTCTATTGAGGCCACACTTGAAATGCTGGGTCTGTTTCTGGACTCCCTAGTATAAGAGAGACATGAACGTACTGAAAAGAGTCTAGCAAAGGGCCGGAACATGACTAAGGGACTGGAGCAGCTCTAATAAAAGGAGAGGCTGAAAGAGCTGGGACTGTTCAGCCTAGAGAAGAGAAGGCTCTGAGGGATCTTGTCAGTATATATTGATACCTGATGGGGGACCAAAGAGGACAAAGTCAGGCTCTACTTAGTGGTGCTCAGTGACAGGACAGGAGGCAATGGGGACAAACTGAAGCACAGGAGGCTTCATCTGAACATCAGGAAACACTTTTGTACTATGAGCATCACCAAACACTGGAACAGATTGCCCAGGGAGGTTGTAGAGTCTCCATCTGTGGAGACAGTCAGAACCTGACCAGTCCTGGGCAACCTGCTGTAGCTCATGCTGCTTGAGCAGGAGGGTTGGACTAGATAATCTCCAGAGGTATCTGCCAACTTCACCTGTTGTGCAATTCTGTGATTCAGTAATGCTGGTTAACAAAGGGAAGAGTCATTACAGAAAAGCTGGAACTCTTTGTGCACATTTTCGTAATGTTCCACACAGCTTTGTGAAACCTGCAAGTGCATTTGATAACATGATGTTAAGGCATTAATAAAAGAAACCCCAGGGCTACATTTTAACTTCAGATATCAGTCTTGACCTGGTCAGTCCCTAAGCTGATGACTAGTCCAAGGAATTGCTGTGAGTGACAGACAAGCCTTACACTGAGATTTCCTCTCCTCCCTGATGGTCCCTAAATTCAGAGACTGAAGACAATTGTATCAGCAAACACTTGCTCTGCCCAGAACTACATTGGCTATACCAGACCTCCACACTGGGTGCTAATATCTACTCTCATTTCCCACCTCACTCCCCTCAGCAACTGAGGGGGAAAAGAGTCAACTGTTCATTAGAGGTGTGCACCTCCAAACTGTGGGAATCTAGCAGAAGGAAATAAAAGCTTCTCCTCCCACTTAGGGCATGGGCTGAGCTGTAGATAGAACTATGGTCTGTCCTCAAAGTGCTAACGTTATTTTGTGGGTCAAACCAGATACATACTCTGTCTAGTAATTTTGGAAGGCCTATTGTCAGCAAACACTTGCCAGACTATTCTATGCGGCATCCTTGCCCAAGTCCTTATTTATCTTGCATATTTTAATTAAATCATTTCACTTTCATGTCAGTGCTAATTCTGAAAGAGGACTCAACCACTATTTGTTTATAAAAAGCATGTTGTAAGCAAGGCATTCATTAAGCTTTGCCTGATAATCTACACTGTTCATTATCGCAGGGCAATTGCTATTGCTGTATCATTAAGCTTTAAATACTTTGCTCTCTTTATCTTCGTTAGTGATACACGTTTTAAATTATCACAAACATGCTGCATTTTTTCCCCTTAGCTGACACAAATGCCATTTCAGAGGGTTCTGCTGTAATAGTAAGTATCCCAGAAAAAAGCCTCTGTGAAGATCATTCCTTTCTTTCGAAAGCGTTTTCTCAGCATACTTGTTAGCTAAGTGAAATCAAATATAAAGTACAGCTATTCTCCAACGGGAAGGCACAAATCTCTGTTGTCAATGCGAATCATATGCTCTCTCAACAAATCATTTTCATTTATTGATTTAAGGAATTCTCCTTATTTTGAAAACAGTCTCCATAACATACATCAGGAATCATTTTGGAAAAGAAACAGAACAAATTAATTCTTTCCTTCTCCACACAGTATATCCCTATTTAGAAAAAAGACAGGCTTCATAATACCTTTTCCAAGTGGGAAGTCCTCAACAAAATGAAAAATAAATGTGCTTTAAAGATACTATTGAACTGTGATGTTTCTTGGAAAGGTTCTGTGTTTCTTTTATTCTACCGGAACAGGAATGAGTTTATCTGAATGACACAGATAGGTGTAAAAACTGTTTAGGAGGATGCTCTGGCATCAAAGTTCAAACAAGCAATGAGTGATTCAGACTGGCTGCCATCCATGGCTGCCAGACCTTGGATCCTGACACAGCCAGTGCACAAAGAGTCAGGATACCTGAACGTTATGCTTCTGCCTGAATATAGCCCCTCTCTCTCTCCTTGGTCGTACAATACTACTCCAGGTAGAGTTCCCTACACAAAGTAACTGCATCACATAGTCTCTGTATCAACACTGCATACGTATTTAACATAGCAGCGAGCATTAAACCAATTTCCATAAAAACACATGGATGAAAAAGATGAGGAAGTAACATAATTCAAAGTTTCGCTTCTTAGACTGATCATATATTTTACATTCAACAGTCTTTAGGTAAAACCAGGAATGCCCACAGATGTAGATACATAGGAATGCCTTATCATACCTTACCTGTCCTCATCATACCTTATTTAACCTTGTCATAGTTCAGCATGCCCCTTTTCTGCCTCAACAGATGTATTGGGTTTGTGTGGCACGGTTTTGGTAGCCGTGGGGCTACAGGGGTGGCTTCTGTGAGAAGCTGCTAGAAGCTTCCCCCATGTCTGATACAGCCAATGCTAGCTGGCTCCAAGATGGACCTGCTGCTGACCAAGGCTGAGCCAATCTGTGACAGTGGTGGCATCTCTGTGATAACACATTTAAGAAGGGGAAAAAATGGCTGCCCAACAGCAACTGGGAGAGAGGAGTGAGAAGATGTGAGAGAAACAATTCTGCAGACACCAAGGTCAGTGAAGAAGGAGGGGCAGGAAATTTTCCAGGTACTGGAGCAGAGGTTCCTCTGTGGCCCATGCTGAAGACCATGGTAAGGCAGGCTGTCCCCCTGCAGCCCATGGAGGTCCATGATGGAGCAGATATCCACCTGCAGCCTGTGGAGAACCCCATGTTGGAACAGGTGGATGCCTGAAGGAGGCTGTGATCCTATGGGAAACCCAAGCAGGAGAGGCTCCTGGCAGGACCCGTGGCCCCGTGGAGAGGAGTCCATGCTGGAGCAGGTTTGCTGGCAGGACTTGTGACTCCGTGGGAGACCCACACTGGAACAGTCTGTTCCTGAAGGACTTCACCCCATGGAAGGGACCCATTCTGGAGCAGTTCATGAAGAACTGCAGCTTGTAGGAAGCACCCACATTGGAGCCATTTGTGGAGGACTGTCTCCCATGAGAGGGACTCCATGCTCGAGCAGGGGAAGAGTGTGAGGAGTCCTCCCCCTGAGGAGGAAGGAGCAGCAGACATAAAGTGGGATGAACTGACTGCAACCCTCATTCCCCGTCCCCCTGTGTTGCCAGAGGTGGAGAGGAGGTAAGAATTCAGGAGTAAATTTAAGCCCAGGAAGAAGGGAAGGATGGGGGGAAGGTGTTTTTAAGATTTGGTTTTATTTCTCATTATCTTACTCTGATTTGTTTGGTAATAAATTAAACTAATTTCCCCAAGTCAAATCTGTTTTGCCTGTGACAGTAATTGCTGAGTGATCTCCCCCTGTCCTTACCTTGACCGATGAGCCTTTTGTTATACGTTCTCTCCCCTGTCCAGCTGAGGAGGGAGCGTGATAGAGCGGCTTTGGTGGGCACTTGGTGTCCAACCAGGGTCAACTCACCACAACAGGGTGTCCATTGTAACCTTCACTTTGCTGCATTTCTTTTCTTTGGGCATCTTTTACCATGAATAGAGACTTTGGAGGAGAAATATACACAGTTTAATGAGTGCACAACAACTATTGGCTGGTAAGATCCAGCCCGGACAGATGAGTAATATATCCACCACCCCTGTCATGTATATCAGGTGAGCCTCTGCAAACCAGCCCGTAGCACAGTGAAGCATTAGCCCCCATTGCCCTGCAGAACAGGCAGATCCTCAACCCTGCTGCTGTCATCTTCCACCTCTCTACATTTCCTCTCAGGGTTTTAGACCTTTTCGTGTCAGTATTCTTCTGCTGAGTCCTTGAGTTACGATTACCGGCACAACAATTTCACTTCTCTCTGTTTTTATTTTTCCTATCTTGAGTGGCTTTAGCTTATATGCTTTTTTTCACAGCTCAACAACAATTTTTCTCAGCAAAGCTGAGCCAAGGTCACACAGCTGTGCTCCACAAACCCAAGCCCTGGAGCACAAACAGCTGAACCTGTGGGCTGTGGGCTACACCACAGGGCTACAGCCTTATACTTCTGCTTGCTTGCTTACTGAACCAAATGCATAGCTAGAGCAAGCTGGAGATGATTTGTTCCATACAGACACCAACACAGCTTCCACACAGACCGAGGGCTGATTATCCATGAAAAAAACCCAAGCAAATCAACAAAACAAAACAAGGAAAGAAGGGCACCATTCAGTAAATTTAGCCTAATAGGTGTCACAGAGTTATACTGGAAGGCTCATAAAAATAGAGACAGATACACAATCAATGGTATGACTCAGTAATTGCTTTATGCATGTGAACAATGTTTTCAAAAGTCCAAAACAATGTCTGCAACAGAAATGTTAGCAAGACATGATGCTAAATTCCTCGTATTCATTAGAGAATGTCATAGTGCTATGTAATGAATTATTCTTGACACTGCTAAAGTCTTCTGTTGTCTGAAACCTTTTATCTTTGGCAGTCTAAAGTAAATGCCAGGTTGGAAACGTGTGCCTCTCAAATGTATTCTGGCATCATCTCGCAGGACAGAAATCGGCAGCTTGTTGACAATTTTCTTAGAGCATTTCATACTGGCCTAACTGTCAATACTCCATCGAGTCAAATATCCTGCATCTAACAGCAACCTAAAGCTGAGCGAAAGTTAACAAACAAACATAATGCATCTTGCTCATTTTGTTCTCAGATGACACGATCCCTACCCTAAAGAGCTTACCTTTGGTTGTGTAGTAAAGGATAGGGTAAATAGGTGCAGCAGCCTGGCATTTACAATATCCGAGGTTCTCAAACTGTGATCTGTGTACAATTGGCCACGTGGCTTTGTCCCGTCTGTCTTATTTTCCCAGTTGCTCAAGCACTTTAAGGGAAAGCTAAAAATAAACCTTCTAGCACTCAACAAAAAGCATGTTTTCCTAAAATTGCTTTTGCACTTGTAAAACAATTACTTGCAAGCTGAACTTGCAACAGGAAGTTCTAAGATTCAAAGTGGGAAAGGAGCAGTCTCTGGCTCTATGAGTGAAACATATGGCTCACAAGACAATCTTTGCGTGATTCATTTACCTCTGATAGCTGCTCTGAGTACGTTTCTTACCAACTTCCTGTGAATAATGCTTTACCATGTTGTCTCACACGGGTACCTATACTCTGCCGCAATGCACGCTACTCCAGTCAGTTTTACTATCCATCTGCATAGACTCTTAATGGCAAGATCACAACAAATGGATGCCACATTTGTGATGACGAGGTGCCAGATGCACATTCTCTTACAGTTTGCTGCTGCTTCATGTGACAAGCTCATTTATATGAAATTGTAGTCTACCTCCCTTACATCCAGTGAGTAGAGGAGTAGTTATTCCCTTGACTCCATGAGACTAATGAATGCAAACGTTTGCCTGAGAATATGTACAACTCAGTGTGAGTCAGTGGCAGGATCTGGCATGAGGAAAAGTCAGCTGTGACTAGGGAAAGCTAGAAAACATGATGCCAATAATATATACAGAAGGGAAAAAGCAGACTTAATGGTAGGCTCTTAAGGGAAGCATTTCCTCTGCCTATATCCATCCACGAGGAAAAGATGCTAATTAATTTCATGGGTCTAATGTGGTCTTCTGGAATGGTTTTCACTTAAATGGTTTCAGCTGGGATAGGTGGACATTTGTTTCACTGCTTGATTTTCAGTTACGACATTTTTAGTCACGAAAAATATGTTCATGCCATTGTTAACTGGTTGTTTTAAGGAATTCTGCATAAGTATATGTAGCATTCAGTGAAAAAGTGCTTTGAGCACATTACTATAGCTGACTTTTCATTCCTTAGCAAGATAATTATGTAAAAATATTTCACCATTCAGGAAATCAACTATGAGTTAACGCTTCCTCTTAAAGAAAATGCTTAATTCTCATGTGGATTCTTTTCTAAGATTTTCTTTTGTTATTTATTTAATTCTTATGCTGGTTTTTTCTCTATTCCTGTGCATGTAGAGTGTTAACAACATAAATACATCTAAATGCATAGGTACTTATATAGATGCACATTAGGCAACTGTTGATATTTTTGCTTTGTTTGTGTTTTATAAAGTTTTCATGGGAAATGTTATGATAACTTTCTTGCTTGCAATTTTTCAATGAGTGAAATCCTTATTGTGCATTTCTCAGTTCAGTATGGAAAGGGATTTAATGGTGTCTAAAGGTGATGTATGTACACCGCTGTCCTATGGCCTAATCAATGATGCCAGTGGGAAAACTTTCTATTGATTTTGGTGGGCTTTGAATTAGTTCTCTACAAAAAAACCAAACCAAAACACAAAAAAAAACCCCAAAATCCAGCAACTGTGACATCAATATTTTTAGTAGTAGGGTGGTCTTTGCATTTCAAGCACTTACACTGTATCTAAGTTGTGTTTAACTGCAGGTGCCAAAAGTTAGTCAGTTAAATATATACATAAACACCCCTAAGGTCTTAGTTGCCTCCATTAAGTTCAATATAAGATGCAGCCAGTGAGGATCTTTGATAGAGGAGATGTTTTTATGGGGATGCTTAGTCTGCATGTAAAACAAATGTGTGCTTTGTCCCCTCTATGTTTTCAATCAATGCAGATTAAGATGAAGTTGAAAGTAGATGTGGTGACCAATAATATAAATCATGACCACGTCTATATTAAATTTTGGTGCCCTGGAGCCCAGTGTAGAATTGTGATGGCTGCCAATTAGCTGCATCTTGAATCTCACTTCATACCAACATGTGACAATACAGAAGGTCCTACACTGCTGTTTGCTTCATGATAAGGTTGACAAACTCATGCTGCCCGGACTTGGATATCACGGACACCCTTGTGACAATCTTATCACTGGGAGGAAACCTTAGAAAATTTGGGGAGTTAGATTAATAAGATTTCTTTCCCTCACTAAAATATTTTAAAACTAATTTTGTAATAAAATAATTCTGAAGCTATATGAACCTGAAACCAGAACACACATAAACACATGCCAAGCCACTAGGCCTGTCGTGACACAGAAGAATGCCCACTGTGCCAGCAGACAGAAGAGTAAACAGGTACAGCTGACAAATAAGTACAACTGTTTCTGTAGCACTTTCTACTTTCAAGGTTTTTATAATTATTACTGAACTATCCCTCTTGGCACTGCAAGGTGTTAATGGCTGCTAACAAGTCTGTCTTTGAACTGCAGACAATCACAGACATAATTAAAGCTGTTGAGAGTGCTAGCCATTTAGGCTAAGTGGAAGAAACCATTGAACTCCTTCATGTACTAAAAGTGCTGAAACAGTAAAAGTGACTGTCCAGGGCGAGACAGAAACCTGGGAATGAACTAACTCAGGGAAAATGAGATGGTTTCCTTTTGCTCTTGATTGTAAATCCAAAGTCTGGCCAGTTGCTTCCCTCAAGCTTTGGGCAGCAAAGCCAGGAAAGGAATGGCAGGAGACACTGAGATAAACATCTCGAAGCACAGCCATGAAAGAAGGTGAGCTTCTGGGAGAATAAGACTCTCCATGAAATGGAGAGGGGGTGGGGGACATGGACCTCATCAACTTGAAAACACTTGGAGGTTGAACTTGAAAAAAAGGCATTAAGTCTTCTGATAAATCCCTTTTCTAACACATCAGAAAGGAAGATTACTGGAGAGTCTGTGCCTACATCTATTTTGATAAAATGAGAGAGAGAAGGGAAAACGCTCAAAGACTGGACTGCTGTAGTCTCTGTTGTTTAATTCCTGGCTTATTCTTTGGCTCTGTTTCGATTTGCCCCAGACTCACATCTCCGGTACCTGTTTGCCCTAAAAGTCCTAGGCATGGTGGATATAAGTCAGCTGTTACCACTTGGCCTTGGAAGAAGGATTCACCCACTAAGCTTCCTAAGTAAATTAACAAAAGAAGGCAGAGGCTGGAGTGTCAACAACATCAAGGAGTGCACAATGAAGAAAAATCCAGAGCAGAAAACAGTTAAGGAATTTTTCATGTCTGCATTGCAGTATGAAGGAATCTGAGGAAGTTCCCATTTCGTACTTCTTGTTTATCAGAAGATCTGTCTCAGATTGAGCAACTTGCTGATTGTATTAGCAAAAGAGGTTATGAAGCAAATGATCAATTGAATAGTCACATATCATCAGTTCTAAAGGAATTTAAGGTTGAAACAGCTGAATAACTCACCACCATATGTCAATTCTCATTTAAAGCTGCCTTGTTATCAGAAGTCTTGGAAGGTGGCTAATGTAGCATCAGCCTTAAGACTTAAGGGAAAACTGGGAAACTACAGATCAACAGATCTAGCATACACACTGAGTGAATGAGTAACTACAATTAAGATGGCTTATGGACATGCTGAAAACCATCAGAGTCTCTTTTATAAAGAGAAAGCACTTGTCATGACCATGAAAGCTACAGCAATTCTCTGAGGCGGGGCCTAAAGCAAAGAGACAACAGCCTACTGCGATTCCCAAAAGACATTTAACAGAGTCGTTCACCAAAGGCTGTTAAGAAGCCTGTTAAGGAGCCCAGGCTGTCATAGCATAGCAGGGAAGGTCCTCAAGTGCATTGAAAAAAAAAAGGTAAACAGGTAGGAAATAGTGTAGGAGTAAATGGTCACCTTTCCCAATAAGGAGAAGTCATGAGTTGTGCCACACAGGAATTTGCACAGGTGCTTGGACTGTTTAAAATATGCATAAGCAATGTGGAAAAAGGGATGCAAGAACCAAGATCACTCACAATATAAGGCATTCTAGATTGACTGGGGAGAATAACAGAAAGGCCGTATGGGTATATTCATACTAGTAAATAAAACAGTTTTCCATCCCTGACCCAAGTGGTACAGGCTGGTAATATCCACATTATACAATACTTTGCATTGGATCTCATCGGATCTTCATATAGTTACCCTAAAAATATGAATTGCTTTTGTTTCTTTTTTAAATTTATGTTCAAAGTGAATACAAAAATGTGAGGGCACTGTCACTCTCTGTCAGACTGGCATTTGTCTAGCAAGAAACTGAACACTTATTGTACACTCTGCATCTGCCTTGAAGGTAGATATGGAAGTTGCCAAGTAAAAAGTCTGCATTATATGCTGCTGGAAAACTATATGGGTTGGAGGGAGCCAAAACTAGAGCGTTCTCACCCAGTACATGCTGTCTCCAAACCATCAATGGACTTTGGTTTGGAGAGTACTAGTTGTACTAGTGGACAGGGACCAAAAACATATCAGACGACATGCTAGCAGTTAAGCCCTGAGTGGCTTAACTCAAGGCTCTCATGGTCTCAGGTTCTGGCACATGATTCCCCATTTTGTCCTTTATCAGCGTGGTGCTCCCTGACACTCTCCCAGACAATACAGTCTGGGAGGGAAAGCAATAGACCAGGAATGCTTTCTAGTATAAACCAGCAAACACATGCTCTGAAGACAGCAAGGAGAAGGCCACCCTCTTTTCTTTTTTTGTTTGGTAGAAAAAGAGCTTAGTCTTATTTTCACAAGCAATGTCACTTGCCTTCAGGGACAAGTGATTATATCTGATCTATTATGTTTTCTAGCATAGATGCTAGTCCCAGTGGCACAGCACTTGAAAGCATTTTGTGGCCCTGATTCATTTACTAGGATAAATCCAGAAGGACTAAGTGGCTAGGCTAGGAAATAGTGAAATTCAATATAGGCAAATTTAAAGGGAGGATCATGGGAGGGGGAAAAGGTCCTAACTTTATGTACTTAAGAATAAGCTCTGAGTTGACTAATAATTACAGAGGTATGATATCCTGGTCTTATAGACTCAGGACAAACTCACCTTAGTGTTCAGTAGTAGTTGAAGGGAAGAAAAAAAAAAGTGAAAATTAGGAATTATTAGAAAGGCTCACAGCAGCATGAAAAGCACATTCAAAGGTACCGAACAGCTTCTGTACAGTGCTGGAAAAGAGGTTATGATATGACATAAGTCTATAAAGCCACAAGTGGTACAGGAGGATGTATAGGATAGGTACAGCTAGCTCTTGTAGTACCAAATCTACAGGTCATCAAATGAAACTAGCAGTTGGTGACTTCAGAACAAATGAAACAAAATGATTCTACACCCACTGTGGTTTTAAATTGCCAAAACCCTTGCTCCACAGCCCTCACTGTAGATGGGTTCAGGGATCAGCTGGGTGACTTCACAGAAGAGAAATCTCTAAAGTAAATCTTGGCTCTCAGCCACAAATTACTGGTCAGTAGGAGAGTACACAGAGAAGTATCAAATACACTTATTCCATTCTTAATCTCTTTTGCAGGGCTCCAGTTTTGGCCACCATCAGAGACTGTGGCAGATGGACCTCTGGTCTGGCTTGAAACAGCCATCACTATGTTCTTCTGTTCTGTTTTTTCCTACTGTGTTCAGAGGTACCGGATTTTCCCCAGACTCTTTTCAAATAAACTGGATTGCATTTGTATAAACACTGAAGACTGATGTTTACAATTGATTTCAGAGCATCCTGACAAAGCTTAAAATATTGACTAACTCCTTGGACCCAAACAATTGTACACACTTACCTTACACATACACACAGATATACATATGCATGCACAAGTGGACACACTGTAAGCTGTGTATCTTTGCTACTATGCAGGTCAACTAATAAAAAATCCAAATACTTGCATAGACTTCCCATCAACAGATTTCAAAACACTTTACTGGTTTAAGTATTCCATGAACCTTTTTACAAATATCAAAGCAGAGGTGTTTAGCTAAAGGGACTGCATTTTTATCAGAGGTAGGGCTTGAAGCCGAAGTGTCTGCCAGCGTGGCAATCTGATGGTTGGACAATTTTTGTCAACTGAATGTGTGTGAAGTGAATTTGAAACGTACAAATTCAGACCCTGGCAAGATTTTGAAGTAGTGTAACTGTCACCACTTCCAGTAAAACCTGAACTGCTCACATTCGGCTGCCAGACCCTTTGAAGCAGCCGCTACCAGACAACCAGCTATCTGAGACATTTTTCCATGCGAACACTGGATCAGAGATTTCTAAAACAACAGGATTATTCCTGAGTATCAGCAACTTCAAGGTAAGAAACACAGAACAAAGCATCTATCACATTAGAAATAAAGCAGCTCCAGATAACAAGTATGGCAAAAGAAGCTAACACCTTGCGTTAGATTCAGCTCTGATTTAATGCCTCTTAGGCGTGTTGTAATGGTGTCTGTCTAGGGGCAGAGTTCGCTTGCTTGTTTATTTAGGATACCTTTCAGTTCAAAATTTGTTTTCTAAAGATGTTTTTTGCTACTTCTCATGCATTGTAGGTACAAGAAATACTCACTGAGAAAAAAAAAAAGGGGAGTTCAGACAGTGCCAGTAACAGCCAGTAGCTGGTAGGTATCACAGCTCAGCATTGTAAGTGCATCATCAAAGACCTCCATGCCTAAGTATGGGGAAGAAAGAATTTCAGGAATACTGAATACTTCACATTTTACCTCGATATCATGATGACAAAAAGACCTGTGACAAATAACTTTGTGCTCTTCTAATGTAGAGTCACTGGGATTAATAGCCTTTAAAACCTTTCATTTCTCTTATATTTGATAGGGATGCCCTAAGGGGTTGGTATTAGGTTAAACCACAGAGTGACACTGACTCATTCGAGGTCTCTTAATGCCTGTCGAGGAACTGCTAGGTCTGGAGCACCTGCTGCTAATGCTTAATGTGCTTTGCATTAGCACATCATGTCAGGAGAACCTGACACTGCCAGATAAATGGATGTTTTACAGTGCAACGTTCCCTTCTGCTTCTTAACTAATCAGCAATAGCAGGAAAGGCAATGGAGGGGATTTGATGAGGTTTAACCACAATTCTATTTTGAAACAAATAAGTATAACGTGAAACTTCACTGGCACCTTTTTTACAATAACTTCTAAGCCTCCTAGCCTATGGAAAACAAAACAAGGCAATTCATAACAAATAAACTGTAATGACAATAGAGCAGCTGGCATGTGAAGATTACAGAACACTTCACAACTTCACAAACATTGCTGACAGTATTTTGTTGAAGGGGGAGTCATCTCTGGTTTAGAAATAAGGAAACTGAGGCATAGTGAAACTGGAATCATGTTTTGAAAGGAGCTTTTCAGTGCTAAAGTGCATACAATCGCACACAATTGTGGTGAGTAAATTGATTACTAAAGGTAAAATTGTCACTTTTCCACTTTCCCTTTTCTCAACTGAATAAAAAATACAAGGTTTGCCTCCAGCTTTTCTTCCCTCTACTGGCTACATGCATTGCTGATCACAGTCTAGAGGGCCTGGTGTCCTAAAAATGCATAAAGGGAAAGGATACAGAATGGTGCAAGTGTCACCTTCAGGGCGATCTAGCATCACTGCCAAGGTGGGCAGCCCGGGCACTGGCTGGCAGCACCAAACTGTGGTTTGCTCAGTAGGCTATTTATGGGTTGGATAGGGCTTTTAGGCTGTGTCCGTTTTTGAGAAGTTGCAATGTTAAAATCTAGTGCTGAGACTTGCATGAGGTAACGCAGAGTTTCTTGGTAGAGGGTTAAAATTTTCTGGATGTCACTTCTCCCCTTTATCCTGTACAATGACTTCCCATCCTTTGCCTTCATCTAACAAGGGAAACAACTAGCCTCAACAGCATGCGCAGCTTTAACTACAAGTGGTTTTACTACAAGGGGCCCCATAGTTCTATTTATATTCAAAGACACACCAATGTCACACAAAAACTATGACAAATAAGGTTACTGAGGTGGTATTACATAAAAGTCAGGAAATTATGCTCTCATGGAGCTTTAATGTGATTCCTTTCTCTGTTGTAATTAGGATAAAGCATTTGCAAAGGTAGTACAAAACCCTTTGCTAGCAATTTATAGCAAGAGTTCTTGAGTGTATTTACATGGGCAACCTAAGACTATTTTCTAACTTTCAAGCATTTAACATTGCATTAAAATCTGATGCAGAATCTACATTAAAATATTAACCAATCAATGAATATTCTTTTCTGGTGTTCTTTAAAGGCAAAGGTAAAGAATAAACTTGATAACGCACAACTTCAACAGCATCATTTTACGTCTGGCTTTGCAGCACAGCAGCACAGACCGTTCTCATGTTAACTTGCTGGATGACAGCTACAGAGCTGTGCTCTCCCAAAAGGGTGATGGAGAGATGTTTCAAGCACTGAATGAAAGTAGTAGTCATGAGGAAGAAGTCAGTCCGGCTCCTTCTCTCTCCTTTTGTATTTCACAGACCTAGAGAGCTTGGCTATTATGGGAACAGTGTGCTTTACCTTTAGTCAGCAACAGAAGTACTCTTCTAAGTTGATGTGCTTGGACCAAAGGGTACCTGCAAGAAGCAAAAGCTGAAAGGAATTTCTTGCAACAGGTAAAAGATATTTCTGTTGTCCTAAAGCATTGCTCCTGCAAAGTATCAGTTTGTTGCAAACAAGGGAAACTTCTCAAGGAATTTTTCAATAAACTTATATAATAATAAGTATTGGACAGGCTAATTACAGTCAAAACTAGCAGTTTTCCCTATAGGATAAGGCTTTTAGTATATTCCTTCTTATAGAGTCTCAACGCTTCCTCAATGAAGGAATAAAAAAAGCTTACCCAACTGAGTGGGGAGAGATTTAATTTCATAGTGGTATATATTGGTACTAGCAATGTTTCATGTGTCTCCTCACAGGTTACAAATCATTCCAGAAAGTTCAGAAAGCTGATGAAGTATGAAAATACCCAAATGAGTTTTTTGGACATTGCTCCTGTCTCAGAAATTAACACACTAATCAGGAGTTTTTAAGAATAAACTTCCAGTTAGAGAGGTGTAAGAGGGAGAGGGGATTTTAGTTTGGTGGACTGTAGAGCTATTTTTTAACTGAGGAGTTATGTGGTTTGCACTGCCTCCAGCTCATTAAAGGGGAAATCAATTTTACAGGGGACAAGCTGACTAGACTAGTCATAATGGCATTAAACTTACAACAAAAGGGGAGATTAAAAAGGGGCAGCAAATAAACACTCATTTAGCACAGTCAAGTTGTCAAGAACAAAATTAATCAAGACAGTGAATGACACAAAGAAAAATAAATTCTTTAATTGCCTATTCATGAATGGCAGGAGCTTGTATGGTAAAGAGGAATAATAGGAATTGCTCATACTACGAGAATGAATTTGACCTGCTTGATATTACTAGAACTTGAAGGAAGATTTCTGTGATAGGAATGTTAAACTCACTCTCTATAAGCAATTTAGGAAAAACACGGTGGTAAGAGAGGAAGAGAATTGGCAGTATGTGGCAATAACTGATTTCAACCCACTGACAACTATGTAGTAAATGCTTTCAATGTTTACAGATCAATCTCCCAACACAGAGAGTGTGACAAGAGCAATTAGTTGCCAGCAGCTACGTACTATCAAACCAGGCTATGGAGCCGGATGACCGGTCCCTTCAACCCCTACTTACAATGTCTATGGAGAGGAAGAAAAAAGAGTTTCTGTACTGTATGAGCTTTAAAAAAACCTTTTTCACTGGTGAATATCAGGGTGTAAGACATAGCTCTACAGGTTTGACGTTTCTAGTAATAAAATACCTTTGAAATTCTGAACAATGATTGATAAAAATTTCCTAAATCAAAAAGTTTTATGTGACTCCTTAGAGAATTTGATACTAGATGTCACCCTGACAGCTAAATCGAAATTGATTCCAGGACTAAAAGTTAGTGGTTTCTTAAGTGAAAGTGAGAACTTGATTACATTCATTACATGCAAATAGAATGTAACACAACCAGTAATCCTTACACCCACTAATTTAAAATGACCGCTTTCAGACAGATAAATGCAAGTTTGTGCCTAATCAATAAAGGAAAGAATTTAAAAGGGGAAAAATATGAAAACAATAATAAAGATATTTAAAAGCATTTTTGGAGATGATCTAAGAACTGCAATCAAGAAAAAATCTATTCTGGACCAATCTAGCTTAAAAGAGAAATAAAGGCAACGTAAAATTTCACATATAAACAGATTGGGCAAGGAGACAAGGGAAAAACTGAATAGATTAGGTCACTTTAATTTAGGATACAAATGGAAATAGCAGAAAATTGCTACCAGAGACAGAAGGTTATAGGAGAAATTCTATGGCTATCTGAGTTTAGTACACTGAAAACAACATTGAGGAGCAAAAGCAACCTTACCGTAGTGTTTGTCCATTGTTAAATGGAAAGGACGCAGTTGTCAAAAATAACGCAGAAGAGACTGAAATGTTGAATAAATATTTCAGCTCTGGGACTGGGAAAAAGCCAGGTGTAGTTGTATCATATGAAGTTGGTGATGAAATGTTACGCTTAAAACAACAAAGATGCTATAAGCCAAATAGCAGCTATTAAGGCTAAGTGTCTTTTATTTAAAAATGCACCTAGGAATGTCAGAATAAAAGCCTAATAATCTTTATTAGACCATTTATTATTATTTGTAATAAATCTTGGATTGCTGAGGTAGATCCTGAGCATTGGATGGAAGTAAGAGTTATGTCAGTATTTTGCTTTCGAAGTAAATGGGGTAGTCCAGGTAAATATAAACCTGTCCATCTGACATGAATCTTGGGAAAAATAATGGAACATCAGATAAGGAAATTGATTAATAAAGAATAGAGGGTAGCATATTTAATGTCATCTAACATGGTTTATGGACAAAAGAATTTGTCAAATTAACAAGGTATCCATTTTTTATAACAGAGGTAAAAGGTTAGTTGTTAGATTTCAGTAGAGAATTTGATTTGGTTCTACATACCATTGGGATTAAGATGTTACACAACACAAAATCAGGATGTCATACATTAAATGAATTAAAAATTAGCCAATAAATAAGTCTCAAAATTTTAAAACGAGAACCATTAAGAGTATGTGTATTTTATTTAATGTTTTTCCAAGGTTAAGTTTCAGGTTCTGTGCTAGCTAATATTTTTTGACAACCAAGAAAAAAAATTAAATCAAAACTGATCAATTGTACACATGAAAAAAGCTCATGAGCTAATAAATAATAAAGGGAAAAATCACTCAAGTGAATCAGTTCTGAACTGCTTGGTAAACTTGGCAAGGATATTTTTATCTGGCAATGAACAAGGCAGGGTGTACTGAAGGCGTATGAGACTATTTCTGAAAGTAGTTGCTGTGCATGAGACTAAGTTTGTAGTCAGCTGACTTTGGAATATCTGTAGAGCAATGGCTAAAATGTATTTACTTCTTGTATGAGAAGGAAGCTGCTGGAGGTACACTGTATTTAAGATACAAAAAAGTTGAAAATCCAGTTCACAAAACAGCTAAATTTAAATCCTTGTTCTTCTGCTGCTGCACAAATCTCCCAACAGAAATCTTGGGAGGGGGAGAAAGGCTGCATTTACAATTAAATGGTCAATTTATTTCAGTTCTTGTCCCACCATCATCCAAACTTGGCACAAGTTAGAACAGGCACTGGTTTCCCTCTGGATTTTTTTCATATACATGTCATCCCTATGGAAACTCAGCAAAGGTCAGGGAGAGGAAGGATGCAGAGAGGAGGAGAGAGACGGGGAAGGGGAGGCTGATGTGCAGCTGTGCAGCAACCCAACCTTTCCAGCACAACCACTATACAGAGGTAAAGACCTTCATCTGTAGTGAAGTAAATCTGTCCCAAATCACTAATTTATTCCAAGTTTGCATCATTGGATTATTTTTTTATTTATCGCATAATTTATTACAAATATTTAAATCTTTATTTTCCATATCTCCAGCGATTTTGTGTCTGTACTTCTTTGTTGCTATTTATCTTTACATTTTGATTGACTCAAGAACGAGAGTTGTATGAGGAAGAACTGACCCAAAGAAAGGGAATACATAATATTGCACTGTCAGGCTGATTAACAAAAAGTGAATATATCGTCTGGGCTTTTGCAGTTCTCTAGTGTGTGTAAAATTGGAGGTTCAGCATGGCAGAATGCCCCTGTTATCAACAAGTGAATTTGGTTCTTCAATGTGGGTGTGGGTGTATTTATGTTTCTTTAATCCTCCCAAAAGACATACTTCCATAACAAAATTAAGTCACCATGCAAAAGAAATGCAGGTTGTTTGTGGATCATTAATGGAACAGTCCTCAGAACCACATCGGTGTATAGCACTCTACATCTTTCTATTATGACATTAACCATTCATTTGTGATGCACTAGGTCACGTTGAATTACAGAGAACTCAGTCAACTATTTTCAAGAGTATGTGTCTCTCACAGAAAAAAAAAAAAAAAAGAGTTGGTATATTGTCTCTCTTCATGTTTCTCTGTAAGTTCTCATCTACCTTCCCTTCTCCTCTGCAGTAAAAAGTTCTTTATATGTCTTCTGATCTTGGGCGTAGATAGCCACCACCTTGCACACGCTTAGGACTGAGAGGGACACGCTGGGTCTGTATGTCCGATTTTCTGCTATTGAAAACAAGACAATACATCATGTGCCTGTAATATTATCACATTTCAAATTAAAATACTTCTGTTTTCTTTGTTTTGTCCCTATAACTGTTATTGAAAACCTGGTTTTGAAATTCATGTGTTAATCTTCTTTAACTTTTCTCTATCTGCCAGGCTGAATGCATTAATGGTTAGTTTATATCCATCTGTTCTTCCACTGACACTGTCTCCTGAGTAAAATAGCGCTCATAGTCCAGAGTTTTACCTTGTGATATATTTACAGACAGGAACATGTCCTTTCTTTGCCTTCAGTTCAGTATGGTCAGCTGGCTAAACAAACCTAGCTCCATTAATCTCCTCCCTTAAAACAAAACCTCCACTTCTTTTAATACATTTCTAGGACTTCTATGCCCCCATGCCACTCTAAATGCACCTTTCTTGGAGGCAGGTGGCCAGAACTGAACGTTGCTTTCCAAAGGAGGTCCCATAAGTGCACAGCATCAAGGCATTAGGTCTCTCTGGTCTCTGTTTCCCTTACATGTCTCAGAACTGATTTAACTTTTTTAACAAATGCACCAAACCAACAGCTCATATTTATACTGTTCAGCTAGTACATAAAGATTTTTCTCATCTGCTTCTACTTCTAACTTATGACCCTCCCCACTTTATTATTATTCCCTAAATTCAGGAGTTCACACTTTATTAAATTCAATCTCATTTCTATTATTCCTGTTCTGAAGACATTGCAATTCTTCATTGCATAATATCCCAGTCCTCTGCTGTACTGAAAATCCCTCCCAACTTTGAGTTATCATTAAATTTTGTTAGCAAAATGTAACTTTATGTGACACCCACTCTTCCACAATAATTAAAGTGTTCTATTTTCTTTACAGCTAGTGTTGTTGTGTACTGAACTACAGCATATATACCTTTCTGTAAGAAAAAACACTCTAACTAAAAAATATCCAGGTACTTAATGACTCACATTTGGGTGAAATTCCAAGTTCCAGTGCATGAGCACAACTTAACCTTGCACTAGCATATTACTGCAATTGTAAAACACACAATATTGTCTTGTTTCATTTCAGTTTCAGCACAAAAAATAGGTTTACAATGCTATAAAAGTTGAACCTTTGAATGTTTTCATCCTACCCATGCATTGAAGCAAAAAATAGCCTTTTCAATAGCTTTCCTCACTAAAGAATACTGACTGCTCCAGGTAATTAACCCACCTAATACATTCAGAAACTGTACTTGCAAATTTTGTGTCATACAGTTTGCTTATATTTTGGACAATGCAAGTAAAGGAAAGATGAGGGGACAAGGGGAAAACATTTCCACCTGAGTAAGTTGCCTCTTTCTTTTGTTGCTATGAGCTCAAATATCTCCCTCTTGAGGGTTAATACTCATTGTGAAATTTGTTATGAATTTCCAAACACATGTGACATTTGGTTTAAGTTTGTTCTTTCTGCTGATAAAGAAAGCACTTACCCTTGAAGTTAAGGATGAATAGGATTTGAAGTCCTTGTGCTATAGAACAAAACCTAAATAAAGGGATAGTTGCAGTGCAGCTTGACAGTATGATACTGGGATCTAATTCTTATTCATCATAAGACAAAACATCTTTTAGTTATTCTTGTCTTTGACTCTACCTCTTGGACTTCCTTATAAAAGATGAAACATATCCTCCTCTTTATACCCAGCTATACAATAGGTGTCCTAGTTTAAAAGAGAACAGACAATGAACCAAGAGAACTGGGAGGCTGACAGCATGAAAGTCCATCACCCTGAAGGCAAAACACACTGCTTTTTTATTAAAGTATGTCATGGACATGCTAAAAGGTATTTACAGCCCTTGGTCACAGTGTTTTAAAAACACCTGCTGTGTCAAAATGTTTCTGAAGAGAGATGGACTACAATAACACATGGAAAATCAATCTTCTGTTCCTCTTCCCTTTGTCTATTCCTGTCAACCATACGTTTCAGAAAGCAATTATGCTTATAATAGTAGAATACATTTAGCATTGCAGTCTTTGTGGGCATATGTTGTGACTGACAGTCACTGATGTGGGACTTCATATGCACAGATTTAAATATCTGAGTCATGTAGCACAATTTTTGGCTGCTATTGCCACACTTTCAGATTGTCTTAGCATAACCAAGTAAAAACTGGTGGTTTCTTGAGAAAATGTTCATTTCTGGAAAGGATCTATTCAAAGACTTCATGCCTGGCAAGTATAAGGACACTGTATCACGGACTAAATATGTCCCAGGCTCAAACTATCTCACTTGTGATGTATCACAGGAAGCATTCAGACTAGCAACACTACCTATGAATGAGCTATTGTCAAGGTATTGTCCAGGAATCCCATGAGATTTAAGGACTTGATTTCCCCTAAAAGTACTGAGAGCTAGTTTTTGAAAGACTAACAACATATTTTAATGTTGGTGTTCTGGGTTTTTTTTCTTTCTTTGTTTACTTATGTTCTAACATCTTTTATACTTTCTAATTGTTGTTACAGTATCCATAGCATGGAACAGTTGTCCATAACTAGAGGCAAGCTGACAAATAATATATGGGGTCAAAGGGAGTACAAATACCTTTCACTGTTCAAAATTCCTTTTTTTGATGTTGATGGCAGGGCTTTCTTGGCTGACTGATGAACTATGAAGAGGATGCTGCATGGCTGATATATGGCTGCCAAGTTATCCATACGTGTTCAGCTGTTATACAAACAACAACAAAAAACTTTTCCACAAAGATGCACAGTGTGAAGAGGGGGACACTGGCCATATTTGATATAATGCTTTTGTGAATATTGGTTTATTGCCGACTAAGAGGATCACCACAGGGAACAAAGAACAAAGCTTCCTGGAATACTCAGGAGTTTTGAAATAGTGTATCAAAAAGCCGATTATTGCTTTCTTGCATGAGAACCTCTCCAACAGGCCCTTTTGCCATCCAGCATGGACATCTACATGTTATTTTTCCCATTTCCAAGGATCACAAGTGTTTTTCACTGATACAAATGTGAATAGAATATTTTGGTGTGCCTTGACATGCTGTACTAATCCACAAATAAACAAGCAGTTGCAACAAATTTTGTCCTGTGTCATATCAACATTTGATGTGACACAAATATAGCAACATGCCCAAAGAAACTTCATGCTTAAAGAGAATACATGTTTCAAATAAAAAGCGTAATCTTGTTTATATTTTAGTAGGAAAAGGATATAAGCACAGGTAAAATAAACAACTAAAAAGCAGAGATGAACAAATTCACAGAGAGAACAGAAATAGAACTATAGATTTTTTTCCACCACCAAAATTTTAATCCATAACATATTTAGCAGTTTAGCTATTCCACTCTTTGTTGAATAAACTTCCCATTAGATAGCTTGGACTTTATACAGCTGCCTAAACTGATGTGCCTAGTGTCATCCTAGAGTTTCCCCCTCCATTTCCATCTGCCCCGCCAGAAGCACATGAATCTCCTGTAAGTCCTGTGCCACATCTTACTGCCCCAAGTGGACGTGTCAGATACTCTAGCATGTACATACCTACCCTAAGTATCCACATTAGGCAACAAAATTGCATTCCACACTTCTGTCCCACAGCTGAACATCTAAATGTAGGTACCCACAATCTCAGCATGAATCCTACCTGTAGGAGTTCAATTCAGTTGCACACACGTGCCATAATGTGCCATTTGGGATGTCTTAGGACACCAGAGACGCCGTACTGACTGACCTAACATGGGACTTAAGGGAGATCTGTGCCCTCCTGGAGCAGCCCCTAAGTGCCCTCTGGGACACTTAGACATCTCAAATAGCACTCAACACCTATTTGTTGACAAGCGAATCAAGCCCATTAGTGTCTCCAGGCTTTTCCAATGTAACTAAGTGGCTTTCAGCAGGACTGTACTTTGCAGATATTTATAAACAACAGCAAATGAGTAAAGCTTGCAATAATACAGAAAGGGGATCACATTAGTTCGGCAGCAGGCTGGCCCTTTCTAGCTTATGTTATTTACTGAGGATTTAGCTGTTTTTGTCATTTTCTGCTGTGCTACAGACCATACAAACAAAGCCTTTAAAGTTCAAATGCAGAAATTTGGCCAGAGCTACAAATAACAAATCGACTAGTCTTAGCAATGAAATGTTAATTGGTGTCTGAGAGATTCAGTTCACAATGAAAGAGCCCGCAATGTTTAATCCTTGCCAAATTAGGAATTTTTAGCAGATATGAGTATCAAAAGATTGAGTATATGGGAACATTTCATACATAACGTAATCAAAGAGTCAGCAACAGCCTCGCTTGCAGAGAGGGATCTGTGTACCCAGGGCTGCCATACCTAGTTGTTGTGGTGGGTTTTTTTTACTTTGACACAGGGACCTAACAGCTGTATTTGGTAAAAACATAATCCTTCTTCTTCAGCTTCAGTTCTCCGTATCATTTATTCATTTCTGAAATGCCCGATCCAGAAGTATTTACCATTACACACTACCATGAGAAGTAGCCTGGTCAGAATAGCCCTCTTGCAATTTATATTCGATCTTCCATAGTGATTCAATACAAAAAGCAAACTGCTGAGATTAAAATGTCAAACTGACCTCAAGTATCCACTCCTTCCAGTGAGCTGAAGCTATCTAGAGAAAAAAAGTAGTACCTAGACTGGAGTTTCTCAGCCTTTATAAGGAGAAGAAGAAAGCAGGATGCAAGGAAGGGAACGCACGTGCAGCCCATGCCTTCTGTGAACTGTGCCTTAATCTGGATTCAGGTTCTGCAGAAAACACTTGACTTGAAGTGGAGCAAGTTGCAATTATTTCAAATAAGTCAGAAAATGGAAAGGAGAAGTAAAAACACTGTAACACTCTTGCTGTTGTTCATCTGAGGCCTTATACCAACTGCCCACCTCAATCACCTAATTTGAGTCATCTAAAGCTTAAAAAAATGTCCCTGTGCCCAGCAAATTTCCCACAGGCATGTGACAGTCTTGGACATAGATGTCACATGTGTGCACACCTGCACAATAGTTGCCAGACTGTGCATGAGACCAAACTCTCCACACATCCAACATAAAGTCTCCCTGCCAGCCAGCAGTAAGGGCAGGCACATCTCGGTCTCAATACCCGGAGACTCTCGTCTTCAGGATCTGGCACTGCAGACACAGGTCAGCAGCCCTGGATATGGAGACCCTGCATAGTTGGGCCTGGACTCCTAGGAGATGGTAACGTGCTACAGAACCGAGCAATTTTGTGGGTTTAATGTATGCTCCTGTACTTTTGCATAGGTAATGGTGGTTTACCACTCCTCGCTGTCCGTGTGTCTCTGCAGAATTACTCCCCGGTACCAAGTGCAGGACTAACCTAGAGACAACCAGCATAAAATGTTCTCAGGTTTCATCCAACATCCAGTGTTCACTGGAATCATAAAGCTGAGCCTCCTCTGAACAGGGTTGCATTACAGAAAGAGTGACTCTCTCCAGCTATGCAGAAGCTTGAACACTTATGAAGTGAGCAAATTGTGTGGCTGTTTTGACCTAAACACCCTGACCAACCCTCTGCATAATAACCATGCTGGAAAACCATTTTCCATCACAAATGCTTAAGTTGATACATTGCTGCCAACTCTGATATTACAAGCAAATAATTTGATTACGTTACGGATGGCTTTCAATTTTGCTAGAATATGAGCAAGATTTGGGGTTGGCCATATGAAAAATGGTTTAATTCTGAGGGATAAACAGATGTTTCAGATAATTGGCAATTAAATAATTTGTAATGTTGACACATTGCCATCAGGTTTCCAAATTAAGAGGAGTCCTTTTTCCTACTTAAGCAATACTAGCCACTCTGGCAACTTCTGTTTCGGAATGTTTAATACAAAACGATGCGCCCTTCTGCTCTTCACATCCAAAAAGAATAAGAAACCCTTCAAGTTCCACATGACCATGATTACAAGACGTGCATAAATATGCTTCCCCTTGCTACATCTATACTGCTCACCACACTGGTTTTCACATGGCATCTGCTCCAGTGGATGCAATGTGCTGCTGAAGGGCAAGCAAGCTAGTAAACCCAGTACCTGTTTACTACCTGTGAAAATGCAAGGTATCCCAAACTTACATTTTATGCTCTATATTGTATGAATAAATCAGAAAACAGTGAAACTCAAAGATACTTACATTGCCTACATAACAGCTCATTAAGATTCTTTTCCACCTCAGTGGCAGAGCTGTGACACTTGCACCAGAGCTCTATCAGATCCTCCAGACTGATACAATTTCAATCAGAATGTGAATTTCATGACTGCAGAAGGTCATCAAGTCAAATACTGTGTCTGATTTTTAAAAGGGTTGGATAATTTTATGACCATTAATAACATTTGCAGTTCTGCATGCTAAGACAAGGTAATCAAATGTCATGCTTCGGAGTGTAGGCTGATTGCCATATAGGTCAGGAAGAATATTTTCACCAATGTACATCATTGCATAAAATAAACTTGCAAATAAAGTTCAACAAGTGAAAATCTTAATATCAGAAAACTTAGATTCTCTGTTTAAGTGTTGGTTATATTTGGGTACTACATAAAACAAAGGATGTGTCTAGGACCAAGCGGCCTCAAAAAAGCACTCAAGCGGATCCAGTATCTCCAAAATGAATCAGGTGTGAATTTACTTCACAGTGTTTTCAAGTGTTCTGTAAGTTTTAAAGATTAAATTTCTAGTGCCCTTCTGAAATATTTCTTAGCATAGAATCACAGAAAATTAAGGTTGAATGGAATCTCAGGAGGTTATCCGGTTCATCTTTGTTACCCAAAGCTGGATCAATGAAGTCTATATCAGGCAGATATTTATCTGAACTACCTTTAGGCTTCCAGCAATGGACTTTCCATAGGCAATTTTTTTCCAGAATTACAATTCATAAGTTATTCTTAACACCTAACTTGAAGCTTCCTTACTTTTCTTTAAGGCAAACAACTGATCGAGAGGCAGTGATTCCTGCAATAGAGGAAATCTTTTAGGAAGAAAAAAAAATATGATAAATTATTGGATAAATACAACATATATATGATACAATGTAAGTACAGAATGCTGCTAAAACTAAATATTGTGTCTGCTTTTTGTATCAACTGCAAATTTTTCACCCATTATGGTCCTGGCAAGGTCACTAAGGACCTTACCACAACTGAGGTATCACACACTACCTGAAACTAATAGTTTGTGGCTAAAGGAGGTCATTCGCAGAAGCTCTATTTGTTAAGGTACATCTCCAGATATTATCATAATAAAAATAATTTATTTTATTTAAACAATCTCTACACACTTTCTATTTCTCAACTTTGTCACAGTCACCTCCCCAAATCTACAAACTTTATCTTTAAAATCTACAAATCTGCCAAAAAAAGGTGCGTTTTTACAATGCATCATACCGGAACCATAGAAATATGTATTTTTTAATTAATGATAATAGTATATAAAAGATTCAGCATTAAACTAACAAGTATGGAAATTAGATTTCCACACCAAGGAAGCTTGAGGGTGTTTGCAGAGCAGCACAAGGGACACATGGTTTGTGTATGATGACAAAATCTTGTCACGGTATAATCTGTCAACAAGTTTAAAAGGTCTTCAGAAGTGCAAGTAGGTAGAAAGGGGCACCAAAGAAGATGGTTTAGATCTGGACAGGAGAGTTATGCTTATCTTTCTAAAAGCCCTGTATCTGACAGTGGCTTGGACTCTGACAGGTTGTCTATCCAAAAATACAGTTCATTGATATGTGCGTTTTTTTTTTTTAAACCTTTTAGGTTTACTCCACAAATTCCTGAAGGTCGTTTTAACAAAGACAATGAAAATTAATTAATGTTATTATTAGAATTTCAAAACCACAGGAAGTCAGTTTCTTTATTTCTAATTGTTTTTCCCTTAAATTTATCAGAAAAAACATTAATTTTTGAGAATTGAAAACCTGTTGATGAATTACTTTGCTTTACATGTCTTGTAAGGATTTTAAATTAGTCATGTCATAAAGGTATTATTTTTATAAACAGAAAAGTTCTTCTTTTAAAACATTAATTTTATTTAGATTTTCTTGTACAGGTAGATGAACGGAATGAAAAACAAGGCAAAACTGTTGGCCAGATTTTTTTATTATTATTTACTGTATATTTCCTAAGATATATATTTGGTCTCTTTGCAGTGTAAAAAATGGGAAAATAAGTTTTGGAAAGTTTTTTTTAAAAGGTTTTAAAATTTATACCAATAGAGTTATGAAACTATAAAATACAGACTGTTATTTTAAGATGAGGAATAGACAGGCAAGGCCCTCAAGCATCAGTAATTCTGATGTGCACCAACTCTAGCCTCCAATTCTTTGTTTTACCTGGTTCTACTCTTTACAATTGATCTATTATCCCCAGTTTATGCAGAAGGGAGGGGGCTGTTACCCTGCTCTAAACCTGCTTGACAAAAACTGAAAGGTTGGAGTAAATATTGAAGGGTCTCTCAGAACAGCATACATAGCATAGCACACTATGGGGAGAGCAGCCTGGTGTAGTCCTGCAACGAGAAGCAGTAGTCCCAGTAACATTAAGGCAGGGGTTTTAGCCTGGGTCTAGCAATGTGTCAGCATGTTTGCATGGGTTTCGATGCCTGGGCACCCGGCTTCAGCTCACTTGATGCAGCAAACGAGTAGCTCTGCTACCTACTTTTTTTTAACAAGGTAATCTGCAGATTTTGAAGGCATAGAACCAGGTTCTTCACTGTTCTTTGAGAACAAGAGACTGACAAACAGTTTATGCTCATTCATTTCAAAGTTAAAAAATAAAAAATGCTCTTTTATGTTTTCTTCTAAACTGAAGATGTTGCATTTGCATAAAAGGATTGAAACCTGCCTGGAAATTGTCCTAATCCTTATCATTTGGTTACCTTTATTTTATCCCTTCAGAGGTTAAGCCAAGATTATTTGTGAATTATTTCATTTGAAAGTATCTGTGAAGTTCAGGATATATATAATGGAACATATTGACTGTGAAATGTTCCTGGCTATCAAGCTGAGGACATTCAAAAATAATTTTTGTGTGAGTGTTGTCAGTTAGCTGTGGTACTAGAAGATCAGACAGCTAAATTAGAGGCACCGGTTGATTTTCTTGTGAAGATCAATGAATATGACAGAATCACAGACGACATGGTTAATATTAAATGCAAAGGAAGCAATGACATCAGGAAAGGCGTACAAGCTGTGAATGTGCAGCAAATACATTACTTCTGAGGCCCGGTGCAAAAAAAGTAAGGCAGCAGAAAAGGCAATGACCAAGTAAATGCCTGGAAAAGAAGCAAGGATGAGGGGAGTTCTCAGAAGACAAGAGTGGAATAATAGCCTGAGAACTGAGGCACTGAGTATCAGTAAGTCTGAGAAAGGTCGGGCTTGACTTAACTTGTGAGGAAGATATTGAACAGAAAAATAGAGATGTATTGACAATAGAAGGGTCAACGGAGCACTTTATAGATAGCCATTTCTGTCAGATGAGCTGAGGTAAAGGAGAAGAATCAGTTTACAAAAGCTGAAGATATCACTAAAAATTTTATAATAAGTTAGAAAATTGGGAATCACCTGAGATGTCTATTCTGCATGTTCTGCTAGTGATACAGGGAAAAAAGCTACCATAATCAAGAGAGATTAGAAATGTTTCCCAGAAATAGAAATACTGGTGTGGCTTTTACTTCATGGGATACCACCAAAGGACACCATAATGGTTGTAACTGTGGTTAGAACACTGAAAAGATTTGGTGGCTGGACTCCAGGTGTCATTTGTTATTCACCGTAGTTGCCAGGACACAGAGAAAGATTTAGATGAGCAAGTAGATGAAAGGAGTAAGACCAAGACCTTAAAGACATTAGTTTGACAGCATGTCATCCAGCTGATTCTATGAGGCTGCAGAGAGTCCATGGGTGGGATCCATCTCACATAGTTGAGTGCTGTAGATATTAGGCATTTCCAGAGGATGAATCATCTGACCTTCCCACATCCCACTATGAGGATATCTCTCTCTGGAAGTGGGTATCTCCCTGCATTGACTAGAAAGGGAGCTTCAGGTAGCTGGCTCACCCCTCTGTGTCTAACTTTTAGATTCCCAAGTTAAGTCAGATGAGCTCCAGGCAGGGCTTTTGCCCAAGTATACGACTTGGTAAAGACACCCAAATCAAGCTAGGAACATTTGTTTTTTATAGTGGCTGAAAGGTTGTACTTCATCTCCTGGCAGAACTCACAGCATGCAACAAGCCAAATGCTCACTGGTAGGGACAGGGAGTATGGAGAGAGTGGTTAAAAACACATGCAAAAAGTAATAGTCTCCCCACAGTTGGAGAAAGAATATTAGATTCAGGATAATAAAATTACCTGATAAAAAGTTAAAATATTCTTGCAGGGAAAATACTATGCAGTTCATAGGAAAATGAAGTTACATAGTAATTATATGTAGCATGAAAGGAAAAACTGTACAATTTTATTTGACAATAGAGGCAGTTTAAGTGTAATTTATAGCCAAATAGGGAGTCAAATTACTTTTGGCAAGGAACCTTTAGTGAGATTCGAAAAAGTAGATCATGGCAACCTTTTAGAGATAAGACTCACCTCCTGAACAAGGCAGAAACATTGATCATGAGGCATTTTAATTACTCTGATATTGATTAGGATAACAGGAATGTAATTATGAAGAAGAACACATTCTTAAAAGTTACATACTCTTAGTGCAGCCTTGTTTTGTTTCCAGTAATTCCTTGGACAGGTTTTATAGTCCAAGGCTATTCCATGCCTGATCCTAAAAATTGAGCTAAATATAAGAAATCACATTTAAGATACAGAGCATTCTGGATCTACTTATCAGCTTATCATTGAGTTTGAAACACTCATGAGAGAATGCTGTGTACTAAAAGTGTTTTGACTTTGAGAAAGAGGACGGTGAAAGAAAGCTGAATGCTCTGAGGAATGTTGATTGGAATTCTATAATGTATGAGAAATCTCCTGCAGAAGAGGAGGAAATATAATATTTAAGAAACAACTGATGAGAAGGTAATTGAAATTCATCTCAAGCAAATAGCTGTGCTGCTGAATACGGAGTAGAATGTCAAGCAAATTAAATGAAAACACAACAGAATAATAAGTCCAACTCAAAACTGAAAATTTGTGTATGTTTCTTCTCAAAACTTCTAGTTCAATTACACCCCTAAAAGTGACTGCATTTTTCTACCATCTATAGAGAAAGCCTAAGATAAATAGAACTAAGATAGAAGAACACATTGCCAACAGGTACAAGCAGATTGAATCAATCATACCTCTTGTACACCATTTAATTGGGAAAATGTCATCAGTGAATTGTCTAATATTTCAATCCTGTTTATGTTACTGTTAAAATTCTTGATCTTCAATAAAAGCAAATCAAGCAAGCAATTCAGACATGAAATCCTACAAGCTTTACAATTTATGGTTGGTGCTCTGCTCTTCTCAGACCATGTAGCCAATCTGGGCACAGGACTTTACAATAGGTAACCTCCCTACCACCTAGATAAAATACCTTGGCTGAATATAACAAAGGTTTCTGTGTATAAGCGTATCTGGGAGAACAGCACCTCACAAAGATATTCTGTACGAAGATCTCTTCAAGGTTTAGAAAATGAAGAAGTGTTCCTCTGCAATGTATATTCTGATACTTTGAGGACATGGACAAATGCTGGTTCAACATCTACCTTAGTGACTTTACCTTAGCTCATCGGACAGGTCCTAGCTAAGAGAGGTCATTTTCAATCATGGTATCCAGAAAGGTTTCATTGTGCTTTTGTTTGAGCAAAATGATTGACATTCTGCAGACCAGATTTAGCAGGAAGTCAGAAGAGATTAAGAGCCTTTTTAATTTAAAGACCTATGTTGTTGCCAGAGAGAAGAGCTCTTCAGCATGCTAATGCTTTTTTGGTTTTGCAGAAGAAGGAGTTGCTGGAAGGAGTTTCAAAGGATTAATGTTATTCCCAGGACTGAGCACAAACGCTTATATTATACACAAATGCTTACTTTGACTAAAATGATTGCTGTGCTTTTACCTGTCAGTATTAGCAGGACTCCTAGTGCTAAAGACATCACAGATCCTGTAAAATCTGTGCTGCCTCTGAACTCATGAATGCTCCAACTCTGTCTGTAGTCACACTTAATGCTATGGAACCCTTACATCTGAGAAAGCCTGCAGATATCTAATTTAACTGATATGGATTATTCTAGAAGAAATTTCTAAGAAATAGAATAAATGAGGACAGTTTCCTTCCCACAGCTATTGTAACCATTCAGTTTTCAATTATATGAGCCCTTGCTTCATAATTAAAACATAATCTCAGTCAGTTGGTGTAGATACATCTTGGTCAGCATCTCAGCTGGGTGTGGATCTCTGTGGTAATGGAATCTCTCTGTCAGTAAAGAAAGAAGAATCTGTAAAATTTTCTCAGCTGCTCCTACTAGATCTGTAACACTATCAGATCAGATGTGAGACTTAGGTCTTCCAGAGAGGTAACGTCAACTGGACACACTTTTGTATCCCCGCTGCCTTTACGCTTTTGAAATAATTGAGTGGTGGCTGGCTATATGGCTTTAGTTGGTGCTGTTTGGTAAGTCATCTGGCTTTTCCTTTTGCAAGCCAGATGCAAAAAGTTAACTCATAAAGTTATCTTCATTATTTTGGTAGCCTTCTTTACGGATGATCCTGTTCAGAACAATCTTCCCACAATTAGCAAACATGTTTTTTGCTATTATATAATTACTATTTCTCTGCTTTATCCATCATCTTTAACATTCTACTACCATATTTACCCTTTTCACAAGTACATCTCATTCATGGCTGTGAGACATCTTTATAGTAGTAAATCCACTAAGTTACCATTTCCAGGTGGCCATTTAGCACCTGATAGTATCTACATGCATGACATTGCATGATATACAATTAAATTTCATCCCACATTATAATTCTATTCTCAAAGATATCTAGTTCTTCCTGTGTTAATAGACCAGCCTGTTGAATTACAGTGGCTCCCAGCTTTGCATCTTCACGTTCTTCCTCACATTTTTTTAAGAAAAAAAAGTAACATTTACATCAGTTCTCAAATCCCTTTGTGGATCTCTGTTGACAATTTCCTTTCGAGCCAGGAGTTTCACTTTCTAGCATAACACTATGTCATTTAACTTTTGGCCAGTTTATTAGTTTTCACATAATTACAGCCATCTCCATATGAATTAATAGTTTCACATGTGGCATATCTGTTTCTTTCAGATGATCAGACATTCTTTTGTTTTTTTCCCCTACTGGGAACATATAATACCTTAACAAAAAGTGTTTTAGGTTTGCTTGGCATTCTCATTTCCTCAATTTTTCTTATCCTTCACAACTTGTTTTGGCATATTGTGGAGAACAGTACCATTCCTCACTGAATAGACTCATTATCTGAATCCTTATTATCTAATTTTATGTGCTAGTTTTCACAGTTAATCTGTTACTAAGATCATCCAATTAACTGTAATAATTTATTTGAATTAAATGTTGCCATTTCTATTGCCATACCTCATTCTCACAGGCCATTCTGGGTTGACTGTAATGTTTTATCATATGTGTTAATACTCAGGCAAATAAGGTCACAGGTGGTTTGAATATTAGCTATATGATGTCCACCCAATACAAATATCACGTCTTGCTCCTCCCCTTTTTTTAAACTAGTCAATGTTTCTTTTCATTGCCTTCACAAGTGCTAAATAAACTTGAATTTTGTCAAATCTTACACTTCAGGATTTCTAAGCTGTAGCTTTTTTTACTGATTATATTCTTTTTCTGATCTTTCTTAGCTAATCACCAAAGTCCCGTCTGTAGCGCTTGTTTATCTATTTATGTCTGGAAGACATGTCCAAAATCTATATTAAAAGAATAGATGAAGAGCCATTACAATTTCAAATCATTTTTGGACCATTGGCATTTTAAAAAAAGTCAAGCTTTTTCTAAGGTCAGATGTGTTTCAGTCTAGCCGACTTCACTAAACATTTTCCTCGATTTGCCAAAGTTGGTTCTTTGGAACAGAAACAGCCCACTCTTTCTTACTGTCCATTTGCTGTGAACTGAGTCTGGTCTAGATCCAAATTTATTTTCTATAGCTAACTCTCCCCAAATGTGTTTATGATTTGAAACTCAAATACATTAATTTTAGTTTATTTGACTACTTGTCCAGTCTGAGTTTAGCCATCCATATTTTATTTCTAACACTACCTCAATAGAACTTGGTTTGATATTCATCCAGGTCACATTTTGATACCTTAGCAGTTTATATTTTCTCAACTCTTTCTACATTCCTGTCTTTACACATCATCAATACACCATAATATTATATGAATTCCCTCCTTACCTCTGTTTTTCCACCTAAGACACATGCGTTCATTTTACTTAGGATAATTATTGGAGTGTATTTCTAACAACTGTTATTGCTTATTTTCTACCCAGCATGCCAGTAACTCTGTCTGCTCTGTTTTGTTGCCTTGGCTCTTTGCATTATATTTCAGACATTTGAATTGTTTCTTGTTTCCACCTTCACTTTCACTCCTTTGGAGAAAAATTATTTATTTTTTTTGTGAGTAAATACTTTGAAGCTGCTAATGGAGAGGTAACATTTGAGGAAATCTTGAAGCCCTCCAGGCACCAGAACTGTTCCCAAGTTCTAATTGGAAAAAGATTAATGTGGGGCTGTGCCACCCTCCTGCAATACCACATCCTCTTGGAACATTTTGCTCCTGTGAGTAATTTTCTTCAGAAAAAAAAAATCATATTAAACAGTGGGTGTCCAAACTAATGGCAATATTTCTGTTCAGATTTTGTGTTAGGTTTTGCATCATGTTCCATCACACAGCACACGTAGTAAGACTCATCATATTCCGTCAACTAATTTTGCTAAATGTCAGGCATTTAATAAAGGGAAAGGGCAAAAAGTTGTAAAGGGTTTGCATTGCCTTGTTAATCAGCACTTGAAAAAGTTTTGAAGAACTCAGTGACTCGTTAATTTAAGAGCTAGTTTCTGGAAGATATAACACATGCTGCCTGAAATCCAAATTTTCTTTTAACAGTCAAGGGACCTCATCTGTTAGACTTCAAATATTGAAATGTATACTTATATGTGCTGCAAATCTGTTTTGCCTAGCAAATACGTGCAGGCAGCGAAGTTATTCGTCAGTACTGACTAGCAAAAGCTATCACAAAAACAGACTTAGAGGTGTCAGTGCCTCTCATAAAATCATCTCTCCAGCAGCTCTACAGGACAGGTAAAGTTCAGTAGTAGCTATTACTAGCTATTAAAAAGTACCACATTGCTGTTAAAGAGATGAGCTGGACTGACAGTTCAGCATCACCAGGCAAGTACAGTTGCTGCTTGCCAACAATTACATGACAGACATAAGAAGTTTAAGAAAACTAACAGATGAAAACTTTTACTGTCATTCTTTGAAATTAAAAATAACCTCACTTTTCGCTTCTGTTTACTATAATTCATAATTCTTTGTGAGTTCTCTCCCAGCACCTAGCATACAGAAATGAACTCTCCAATGCCTATACACAGTGGGTGATGTTTTTTCATCTGAATAGTTCAATTATCCTCTGTGAGGGTGCTCACTTCAGCAAGAGCTATTCAATGGAAGCATGGGTGGCAGAATCAGACCCTTAGCTTATGTGGAGTTCAGCATCCCTTTACTGTTTACTTTGATTAACTACATCACTACACATTTTCAAGAGGAAATGCAATTTTCACTAGCAATAACTCAGCAACTAACAGTAAAGGAGTAAAAGCTTTGAGCAGACAATTCTACGTGCTGAAGATAGTGCAAGTGATAAAATGATGTATAAAATGACATGATAACAAACACTGACCATATCTCTGATTTTTCTTTAGTAGCAGACAATATCATCATTCACACAGCTGTGAGCCATTCAAGAAAGTATTATCCCGTGAGTTCTGACATCAAAAAACTTATCGCTTCCAGCCTTACAGTAAAGCAGTTTAGTAGGTAATAAAACTGAGCAGGAAATTTCCAGAGTGGTCTGAGTTGACAGCAGAGACCAAATTTCCACAAAGTGGTACAGTTATATATAATTTATATCTCTCTGTACCATCTAATCCTCCCGAGAAGATTAATTCTGGCAGAAGGCATGCCATGGAAAGACCAAATACCTTGCCTCAGAGTCTCCAGTAGACTTAGACAGTTTTTATTTCTTCCAGAGGTTCCTCAGGAATCCTGTTGACAAAGGCCAAAAATAGATTTTTTTTGGTCATTTCACAGATCTTTTGGAAGCCCATCTCTGCTCCTAATTAAGATGAAGCCTTTGGGTTTTTTCTCTCCTTATTTTCCAGTAAACTTTAGTCTAGAGTACCTGATTGTCGTTTCAGGACAGGCTATGAGCTATTAAGCTAATATAGAGTGAGTAGTATAGTGAAAAGTATAGCCCATGTACTATGACCGAGGTTCAATTCTGCCTGTTCACACTGCTGTTATCTTAACACTGCAAGAAGTCAATTAATTAAAAGCTAGCTATGAGCAGAAAAATCAATACTCAATACTCAAATAAACAATATTCTTGAGTGCTGTGTAAATAGCATCCTTGTGCAAACTGCTGTGCCAGGAGTATCCTTTGTGAACTCAGGCCCAAACTCCATCTTTTAAAATGCTCTCTTTTCATTTCACATCGATGAGGGAAATAAATCATGGAAGATATGGTCTGTTTTGGAAGCAGAGCCAAAAAACACACCCAAAACGCAAGGGCAGGCTTCAGGTCTGCACAGTAGACACCTACATGTAAGTATTGACACAACTGCTCGGTTTCTAAGCTCCTATTTTAATCAAAAGTACTCCAGGTATCTTTTAGGTCACTTTAGCATAAACATCTACTGGTATTTGCAGCACTTGTGTCAATCAAGTCTAACCTCCACCTCCCCTCCTGTTGTTGTATGTGGATATTCTGGATATTTTTATGGCACCTGAAAGTGCCACAAGACACCTGCATTCAGGAAACTGAGTGGAAATCTTAGTTGACAAGGTTAGCGGCATCTGCTCATTTTAAAAGAAAAACCTACACGTGCTCAGCCAAATCTCCAGGCTCCACTCACCTTATTGACTGAATCGCCTTTATCTATAATAAAGCTTTAGTCACCCAGGGTAGGCAACACTCACATAAATACACATCCGCATTTAAGATAGTCTATGGTATCTGAGACACCTAAATAGGGCTTTCCTGAAGTGACACAAGACCTGGGACAATCCCATGCATCTGGACCGGCAGATGAAGGACACAGCACAGTAAGAGATGCTTATGTTTAGGCACTTGCTTCAAAGTTCCTCAACACGTAGGTATCTGCATATGGATTTCTTAATGTAAGGGTTAAGTCCTACCCAGGTAGGGTAGCTTCCTGAGGCACTTCAGCCACAGACCTAAGTTAATAAATTACTGAAGTCATTAAAACCTTTTTTTTTTAAGGTTCTATCTCCTTTTCAATCACCTTGGAGGGGGGAGGTTTTCTTGAAAATTTGTTTTCCCAGTCTAAAATATTTTCAACATTAAGTTCATCATCCCTTTATATCCCTCGCTGTACAGTGGATATATTTTAATCGTCCTTTGTGCCATCACAGTCTTATTTATCTTTCAAATCTTGAGTTCTTTCAAGAGATCAATATATCACTTGGCTCTCAATTTGAACTGAACAAATAAAGGAAAAATATTTGGAATAATATATTGTTTGTTCATGGAAACAAACTGTTGAAAAAACTGTTTGCAAATATTAGATGACTGATTCACTTTGTCATCCCTTCTTTTTTTTGACCATTTAAATCTTTCTTTTTCTCACACACAAGCAGACGCACATAACAGCACAGCACAAAAAACCGATCAGATCTAAAACACAGCCACACAGACAACGGAAATACAGCTTTCAATGTGGTGTTCATACAGCTATACAGTTCTCAGCTACCACTTCTTTTAAGGACATCAGTTTGGTCTGGCTTACAATGGCCGAAATACGGTCTCTGTCACTGCTACAGAACTAGCCCTCTTCACTCATCTGTCTTACCCCTAACTCCATGATTATTTAATGTTGTGATTCCCTATGAGGAAAGAGCACACAGCATATTCAGACCTGAGTTCAGGGTGGGTTTTTTTTCATGACACAGGGTATATTTCCTGACTTTCACAAAAAGATGGAGACAATCTTTATGGCAGAATGTCTTTTCAAACAAATAAAAAAGGAAGGCAAACTGCAGAAAATTTACTGGGCTAGTTTATTTCTGATACATATGGATGCTTTGACTCTCCTAACTATTGATTTTTTTCTGCACTTTGAAAGTGTTTACAACTGTGGGTGCCAGCGGACATTTTTGGCTTTTCATTACTCTGCAAACAAAATTCAGTCTTATCCACCACCCGTCCAACAACTCTTTAATGGGCACATCATAGTTCCATCCTTTGGATCACTCTAGAAATACCACAGTTATACTAACCACCGAGAGTGCTTCCTTGCCTTCCTCTTTTCCTGCCTTTTCCTGAGAAATAAGTCTGATACAAACTCAATTTCTGGTTTCCTCACTGTCTCCTACTGGGAGCTGGGAGGCGGTGGGTTTCTCACAGAGAGGTGGTGGGTGGGACTGGGAAGTGAAGTATTTTAATTGTAACACTACACCTGCTTGTCTGTAAATGACACTGCCAACCTGTTTCACTGTGAGTAATTTAGGACTTGAGTCACACTCACCCACAGAGATATCTTTGTTCTTGCTGAATTTGGCATTTTAAATGTTCCGGCAAGTTCATCTTTTTCAAGAGAAAGCCACTTAGAGACAGATTTTCAACTTCAGCTGTTACCCAAAGCCAAAGTTGGTCAGGATCAATCTGCACAATTTTTGTGTGCAGGAATTTTCAGCAGCCACGGGAACAGTCACTTACATAAGGGCGACTCAAGGGAACAAGAGTTTACCAGTCTGGGTCCAAAGTACGTCACTACCTGGTGGTTGCTACCCACCAGCTGACCCAGTGTTGCGCACACAACCACACACAAGAAACTCTGGAAAACATTTGGACTGCTTAGTTAGCACCCCTAGAATCACCATGCGTGGGGAAAATTGCATTCTAAATGTCACCGTCCCTATATATAACACATTTGCCCTTATAATGGAGAAACTCCTATTTTATTTATTTTTTTAAAATAGCTTTAAGTAATCCTTCTGGCCTGCGTGAATAGGAAGGAAGGCTGTAATTTTGTTTAAAACATTATGTAATAACATATCCTTGAGAAATTTGATAAGGCCTGTCTATGCCACCATAAACATACTAAGAAAAGCCTTTGAATTAACTTCATTTGAAAGAGCTTGCTAAGAGCTAAGGCACATAATGGGATGGAATTGAATTACAGTGGCCTAATAAATTATCAGCCATTAGCTGAATTTCCTTAATTGCCTGTGGGCATGCTTTTAGTCCACCCCAATTGTGAGGTAATAAACGTCAGTGAAAGAGATTTCAGAAGAACTTTGGAAGCCTAAATAACAGTCAGAAGACTAAATACTTTGTTGGACCAGTGCCCATGTCCTTGAATGATATTAGATAGATCAACAAGTGATTTTTCTGTTCATGCTTCTAATGCTATTTGTGATATGTTACTTGAACCACAGGCAATGAGGCAAAGGTAGAAAAGCTGAGGGACGTGAAGGGGGAGGAAGAGATACAGATGAGGCTCAAATTTGGCTGCCCTGAAAATCCTTCTCAAAACAGGTTCGAAATTGCCAAAAGGTATTAAAATAAGGGAAGACAAGGTGAGGCAGGGGGGAAGACTCGCCAAGATGGAAGGCAGAGGGTTTTCAAAACTACAAAATCTAGAAATCTAAAGTAAATGCCTTTATTGAAGAACTTCTGTGGTGTTTAAGTCCCACTTTGTGTTTACATGCAGGTATTTTTCAGTTGGCTAGTAATGGGAATATGAATCTGTTTTTTTAAGTAAGTTTACCTATTTTAAAATGTATATGGATATTTGTATTGGTCTGGCACATTTCAAAATTACAAAGTTAACATAAATTAAAATTCAGTTGTGTACATTTAATTAGCAATTAAATCTCCAGAGTATTTGTGACTAGATAAAATTCTAAGTGAATTAATTCACATGGATCTATAAAGACAACTTGATTGTTATTTGGATTTTCATTTACAACTTTTAACAACTGAACTTTCCTAATCACTCATGTCCTATCATGTCATGCCTAAAAATACATTTAACAGTATTCAGTAACAACACATCTTTGATCTTTACAAACGGTGTTATGATAAGCTGTGACTTTGCAGTAATTTTTTGATATGAAGAAATGGATTTTGATTGAACCTTATTTTTAACAGGTCCATTTAGCACATCTTAAGAAATAATTACTTTGTAGGAATCAAAGTGGGGTCTGGTTAAGTGTTATTATTTTTGAAGCTGGGCAAATATCGTAAAATTAAAAATTAACTTCTTATAGTCTTACTCACTATCTGGATTCTTTCAGACTTTCCAATTCCGACATCTGCTTTCTTTACGAAACTGTACTGGAAAATTATTGGTTCACATGCTTGGATACTCATGGAAATGTGAATGATAAACATGGACATGCAAATATTCACATAAGAATATGGTATTTACATGTGAAGGGGAATACCATTTGACACAGATAAAAGAGCTGGTTTGTAGAAGCTATTTAATGAGCCATAAAAGAATTTCAATCATACTCTTTGCAGCTAGAGTGAACTGTACACATATGCTGTCCCAGTCACAGCATCACTGCATATGCTACATCAAATATACCTTTTTAAGGAATAAATGCTCTTTGGCATAGCAGGACAAGATCTTGAGCTCCTCAGCCAAAGCTTTGTTAAATGAAAATCTGGCTAGTTAGTTACTAACTGACACTTCATTTCTGCCCCTTCACTCGCTTGTCGTTTCAATTCCTCTTTCACATCCATTTCATTTTTTGCTACCTGAAGCCCTTGATACTAAAAATATGGAACTTTCTAAATAACCATTACTTAGCAAACCATGCATATGCATGCACTTTTACACACAAAAGTTATACGTACATCTGTACGTAGGTACATAGTACTTATAGATAGGTATCACTACAAGAATAACGTGAAACAAATTTATACTCAGTAGACACAGAAATAAAATACAAATAAACTTTTAGAAAAGTTCTGTTAAAATTTGGGCCTTTTAAAGGTGAAAACAGTATTAAAATGTCTTAATCTAGAAATTTATTACAGATTTAAATTTACCACAAGGAAAAGAGACCTTTCTATTAGTGAACTTCATTTTTGTTTGATCTCCCAACCTCTAGTCTCCTTTCATCTGTTACGTCAGTGTGACAGGACAATAGGGTGCTATTAAAAATACCTCTGCTGTGTTTCCCTTTCCTCAGCCCATTTTTTTTCAAAATAAAGGCATTTTAAAACTGAAATTCATTATTCAAATTTCATGTCTTGAAATTTAAGGTTTCAAACTGAAGAAGTGTTAAGACTTAAAATTTAGTACTTACATGTAATTTAATTTCTGAGGAATAAAGTCCTACAAAGTGTGAAAGAATTATCTTTCATGCATACAAATGTGTGTAATCACTATTTGCAATACTTTGAATGCAAAAATCCATGAAGCTGCTGTTCAGCACTAGGATTCTCCTCGCTTGAATTCCCTTTGCAGAAAATTTCATTGCAAGGTTAGTTTTTTACTGCTATTTTTCATATGACTGTTGATGTTAGATATGAACAGGCAAATGAAGGCCTAACAAAGGAGAATAAGGAAGGAAGGAAGAAAGGAAGGAAGGAAGGAAGGAAGGGGTGTCAGGGTGGAAGTGAAGGGGGAGCTGGGGAAGAATGGAGGGAGAGGAGGAGCAAGAGTGGATGGGAGGGGCAACTAAGAGATGGATAAAGTCTAACAATATAAAAGGAAGATAATATATTCTGGGACCAACAGTGAGAGTTTCTATGGTGTCATGAAACCAAATGCTTAGAAATGACCTGAAAGAATCTATGGGATATAATATTCAATCATACAATGTCCAATATGTCTCCAATTTGATGCAAATGTGAAAAGGCAACTGTGATGCAAACATGTATCAGCTAAAACATGTTCACTGTTGATGAGGAAGGAGCCGTGTGTTTGAGTGGGCTCACTCCCATGGAACCTTGTTCACCCATGTTCAATGCAGATAAATTTAAAAGGTGCAGAGAACTGCTAGTATGCTGAGCAGAAACTGAATGCTCCCTCAAGAGGGAAGAATAAAAGAGCTTTGCTCATTCAGCATGGCGAAAGAAGACTGAGATGGGATAGGACCATAAACATATCATGAAGGGAGAGATGCCAATGGGTGAAAGAACTGTAGAAGTTCAAAAGTTATGTCAGCATAAAAATAAACAAGTGTAAACTGAGTGTGGTATATATTTAAGCTGTAAATTACAAGGCTGTGTGATGTGGAGTTTGCAATAGCAAGACAATAGATGCATGGCCCCAAGGGGTCTGGTGTGAATGCTAGGTTCCTAACTGAGTTTTATTTTTAGGAATTTGCCCACAGCCACTGAAAGTTTTACTCCTGGGACAGGCAGTCACCACATCGCTGTTAAACGAACCTGTCATGGTGAGTTACAGAGAAAAAGGTAGCATGTCAATTAAGCATAATGATGTGGCAATTAGCTTCTGATTTCAACTTTCTAAACGTGTGCCACAGAATAACTAAAAGGATGCAAGAAATTTAATCTCTTCATCCTCTATTAAAAAATGGGGTACATGAAGAAATGAAAAATATTTGACTACTCAGAAAATCTATTTATCTTCTTTGTTCAGCATCTCCTTCTATTGATCACTATCAGTCCTGACAAATATCTTGAAGCTGTGATCCTGAATTGATATTTAATTAAAATGAAGATCTATTCTAATTGTATGGTAAACACATCAGAGTTCTGTATGTAAATAGTGTCAACAGATGAAGGATAAAAGAAGAATTTAAAATAAGTGTTAGTAAGTTTGCAAAGGGGATAGGGAGCAAATCATGCAGAGAAAAGCAATAATTAAATTCTGTCTCCAATTTATTTTTACACTGGATTCCACTCTTATTACACTGAAGTTTAAAGACTGTTTTCTTATTCGCCTTGCCAGAATGAATAAATTACATGAACGATATGGGGTTTAGGGGGGGTTAAATCACAAAGTAATGTTTTCTTCGTCAAACTGTGAAACCTATTTGTAGTATGAGTAAAGCATGTGTCTTAATGACATTGAAACTTACAAAATGAAATTACTGAATTGTCTTACAGAGAACGGGTTTTTTCAGAGAACATTTCATCCCTCACTTCTGGTCAGCAACTTTCTGTCACTGTGCCTTTTCTCCAAACTTATATATATCATTATATGGAGCACTGAACTGTTCTGCTGACTAACCAGAGAACTCAATCAGTTTTACTTTATCAGGTCCTCTACAGACAGATAAGAACAGCCTCACAGGTCCTCAGGGCCTCAACCACTCCAATATCTGCTGGAGGGACAACACAGTTGGACATAAGCAATCCAGGAGGTTCCTGGAGTGCATTGATGATAACTTCCTCCTCCAAGTGACAGAGGAGTTAATGAGAAGAGGTGCTCTGCTGGATCTCATGCTCACAAACGAGGGGCAAATTGGGGATGTGAACGTCAAAGGCAGCCTTGGCTGCCATGACCATGAGTTGGTGAAGTTCAGGATCGTGAAGGCAGGGAGGAGGGTGAAAAGCAAGCTCAAAACTCTGGGCTTCAGGACAGCACACTTTGGCCTCTGCAAAAGCAAAAAGAAAGCATACAGAGGGTAGAAGCAAGGATGGGTAACCTGGGAGGAATACAGAAACACTGTCTGAGCATCCAGGGACAAAGTTAGGAAAGCTAAAGTCCAAGTAGAACTGAATCTGGCCAGGAATGTCAAAGGCAACAAGAAGGGCTTGTCTAAGCACATAGGTGACCAAAGGCAGACTACAGAAAGTGTGGGTCCTTTGTTCAGCAAGATGGGGGACCTGGTTACACAGGACATGAAAAAAGGTGAGGTACTGAATGTTGTCTTTACTAGCAAGACTAGCCGCCAAGAATCCCAGAGACCAGGGGGAAAGGTTGGAACAAGGAATAGGTATTCTTGATCTAACAGGATCAGGTCAGGGAATGCTTAAGCAGACTGAATATATACAAGTCCATGGGCCCTGATGGAGTGCACCCACAAGTGCTGAGGGAGCTGGCTGATGTCATTGCAAGGCCACTCTCAATAATCTTTTCTTAATCATGGAGACTGGGAGAAGTGTCCAAAGACTGAAGGAAAGCAAATGTCACCTTCAACTTCAAGAAGGACAAGAGGGAGGACCCGGGGAACTACAGGCCAGTCAGCCTCACCTGGATCCCTGGGAAGGTGATAGAGCAGCTAATCCTGTAAACCACTTCCAGGCACACTAAGGACAACAAAATCATCAGGACTAGTCAGCATGGATTCGCCAAAGTCGTGCTTGACCAACCTGATAAGCTTCTATGATGAAATGACTGGCCTGGTAGATGAGAGGAGAGCAGTGGATGTTGTTTACCTGGACTTCAATAAGACTTTCAACAGTGTTTCCCATAAGATCCTCATAGAGAAGCTGGTGAAGTATGGGCTGGATAAGCAGACAGTGAGGTGGGTTGAAAACTGGCTGAATGGCTGGGCCCAGAGTGTGGTGATCAGTGACACAAACTCTAGTTGGAGGCCAACGACTAGTGGTGTACCCCAGAGGTCAGTACTGAGGATCAGTCCTGTTCAACATCGTCATTAATGATCTGGATGATGGGACAGTGTATCATCAGCAAGGGTACAAACTGGGAGGAGTGGCTGATACGCCAGATAGTTGTGCTGCCATCCAGAGGGAGCTCAACAGGCTTAAGAAATGAGCTAACAGGAACCTTATGCAGTTCAACAAGGAGACGTGCCAAGTCTTGAATCTGGGGAGGAACAATCCCAGGCACCAATACATGCTGGGGGCCACTCAGCTGGAAAGAAGCATGGTAGACATGGGGGGCATGGTGGACACCAGGTTGGACATGAGCCAGCAATGTGCCCTAGGGACAAAGAAGGTGAATGGTATCTTGGGCTGCATTAAGACAAAAGTTGAGGGAGGTGATCCTTTCCCTCTCTTCAGCAATGGTGAGACCAAACCTGGAGTACTGTGTCCAGCTCTGGGTTCCTCCGTGCAACAGACACATGGACGTCTGGAGAGGAAAGTCCAACAAAGGGCCACAGAGATGATGAAAGGACTGGAGCATCTCTCCTGTGAAGAAAGGCTGAGATGGCTGGGACTGTTTAGCCTGGAGATGAGAAGGCTCAGGGGCATCTTATCCATGTGTACAAATACCTGATGGGAGCGAACAATGAAGGCAGATCCAGACTTTTTTCAGTGGTGCCCAGTGACAGGACCAGAGGCAACGGGCACAAAGTGAAACACAGGAGGTTCCTCCTGAACATCAGGAAACAATTTTTCGCTGTGAGCATGAATGAGCACTGGCACAGGTTGCCTGGGAAGATTGTGGGGGCTCCATCCTTGGAAATATTCAGAAGACTCCTGGACATGGTCCTGGGTAACTGGCTATAGGTGGTCCTGCTTGAGCAGGAGGGTTGGACCAGATGACCTACTGACCTGTTTTGTCCCTACTGATACAAGCAATGCCTATAATGTCTTCAGAGATTTTGGTTTTGGTAGTACCTGTTTGAAGAAATAGTTTATGAACAGTTCCCATACATGAGTGAAGAAAAAAATGCTCCAGAGTAGAGTGTATGCACACACTCACCACAGCTTTTACTCATTGTGGCATTGTTTGGGGAAGAGATTGAGGAGAAAAAAATCAGTTTGAATATGATCTCTATAATTATATGGTCTGTGTATCAGAAAGATTTTCCTCCTCTCAGCTGGGGTTCTAGGATTCAAATTATATTCAGTAGGAAGCCTTCAGTGTTCTTACCGGCACTGAAAAAGCATTTGAGAAAAATACGTGTTCATTAAATCCCAGTTCTTAAATTCTATTCATTTTCCTAAGTGGTTTAAGTGATTTTTTAATTTTTATTTTAAGACTTCATATTTACATACTACTTCCTGATGTAAATTTTACTTTAAAATGACAACTCTTTGAAATGCAATCATCCTTAAATGGAATTTTCTTTCATTTTTCTTTCTTATCACAATTGTACTTAACTATATTGTAATTACATTAACTACTCATTGTGTTTATCTTTGCAAAGACAAAACCATCGAAGGTAATCATGTCTATAGTAGAATGCAATGCCAGTATGTTACTAACCTGTGAATTATTTCTCCTACTGCGGATATTCAAATAGATCTGACTTCAGCCCAGTAACCTCAGTTAATGTTTGTAGGAGTTACTTTTCCAGTCTGTGTCTGGAAGCAGAGAAAGGAGACTGCATGGGCTAAACTGTAAGGTGTGAAAGCTCCACTGACTTCAATGGTAGTTTAAACAAGAGGAAGGTATCAGTCTAAATTCCAGGTTGAAAATGTTTCAGCACCAGAAGCCTTGTTAAGGTAGAACAGACATGGTTAAATTACCATGGAATACCACAGTGATCTAAACTATCAGAAATAAATGGATACTCTAGTGAAAGAAGCTTATTTTTCTGTGTTTTACCCCAGTCAGAGACGTGCAAAGAGTAAGAAAAGAGTCAGGTACTGTGCCTTAGGTGAAACACATTCAGCTGAATAGCTGGCTTACATGTCAGCCTCAGGGAATGGTTCCTGCATATAAAAATTAGGTTTGGGGGTGCATCTTCAGGGATGTGTATGTGTGTGTGTGCATGTGCATTCACCCACATCCCTGCATGGTCAGACTGTCTCTCATCAGCAATCTGCTAATACAACAACACCAGCAGAAGTTAAGCTCTTTTTTTCTTTTTTCTTTTTTCTTTTTTTTTTTTTTAAATGTCAAACTAGGCTTGTCCTCAGCTGTGCAGTAAAAGCTTGGCAGAGTTCCTACTTTCATATGCATTCATTTACCTTCCTTCCTAATGATAAATATACAGCACAGCCAATTTGTCTCATATACTTTTTACCTTCCTTTCTTTACCCAAAATATGTTTTTTCTCACCTATTGAAGAGTGTAATTATATTTCACTCACCTATAGGAAAGTCCTTGGTAATTCACTGTTGCCTGAGGCTCTCTGAGTTATGCCTCTTTCACTTTCATGACAAAAACATAATAACAGTGCTTCAGGGGTAATATTTTCAGTGGCAAGATGTACCTGGAAAACTATACACTGTTAAAAAAATAGAAGGATGCTCTCATAGCTTGGTTTTCCTTCCTGAAATTTGATCATTCCCATGATATTCCACACTGACAATGTTGTTTCTCCAGGTTAAATTTTGTTTGGTTGTGAAACATGGCCCAGTACAGGTGAAGTTTGACTTTTATATTTGAAGGAATAGAAACACAATAGCTAATACCATCTTATTTTTAAGTCAGTAGAATTAGATGAAAGTTTATCTGGGGATCTGTGCTCCTTCCTTTGCTCCTTAAACCTCTACATAGGTGAAGGCTGCAGGAAAAGATTTTTGGCAATCTACTGGTATAACTATTTTTCATCAGAAAATGCCTGTTGGAATCTTTGGTTACCTTTCCTTACACATTGACAGATGGAAAGCTTTCACATAAGAGCAAAATGAAAATTCTTCATAATTTCAAACATAATACTTATTTCTGTTTCAAAAGTGGCTCTCATGCAATGATAATTTTAGATGTTATGCAAAAATTCAAAACTAAACTGGACTGCAAAGCAAAATACATTTAAAGTCGTATTATACATACATGTGTGTGTGTGTGGCATATCCCAAAAAATGTTAATTTCACTTCCTCTGCAATTCTTGTAGGTGTTTAGATGGGCAGAAACACTCGACTTTCTGCCAGCTTGTGCTTGTTTTAAGTCAAAATGAATAATCTGTTTCTTCTATAATTTTGGTCATATAGCTTATTTTCATTCTTTGATGTTATACACTGTTTTTTGAGAGTTGTAAGTATCGTGAGGTGTCAGGCATTATTTGGAAAGAATAAAGACAGTCCCTGATTCAAGGAATTTGCAATCTATGTAAAATACTGTAACAGCTATGTCAACGATTATTTTCCCTGTGTACTGTCTCATTAATTATCTATTCTGTAGTCTATCAAAACCAGTATGTTGTGTTTACTACAAGAGCTGTGATAATTCACTGTAAATTTTCATTATAATTTTAATTCTGTTCCTTCTTCTTTGCTTTCTTAATATGTGATAGTATCTTTTAATAATTCTTAATTCATAAGTTCTTAATTTTGTGTAATAAGAAATAATACAATAATGTAGCATAGCTGCTGACTGTTCTTCAGCTGTAGCAGAAGAACTGTAGAGAGAATAAAACATACTAGATAATGTGGAAAGAGGGAAACAAATGAGGCTGGTAGAATTAGATTAGTAAGTAATATTTAATTCCAGTAGTGATACATTTTGATTTCTGAATCAAAGAGAGCTATTAAAGAAATCCAGTATGTTTTGAAGGAGGTAAGGGTAAATACAGATATTGGCCTATACGTTAAGAGCTGTTACTTGTATTTGAGGAGCTGTATGGAGCCATTATCCAAGTCAATGGAAGTCCTATAAAAATGAAGAGACTGGCAATCTTAGGTTCCATTCTTTCAAAGAAACCCATAAGGATACTAGAAACCATCAATACATACCCAACCATTACAGAACAGACAAAATACATGTACATAGGTCAAAAAGAGCTTTAAAAAAACCTGGGCTACAAATAGTATTATAGAGCAAATTAATTTGGTCCTTAGTTACTCATCCTTTTGCAATTGTTTTCTGTACACCTTCAGCTAGTACGTTTCCCCAGTTTAGGGAAGACAGGGAACTACTGGAGAGTCCAGCAGTGGGCTACAAAGATAATCAAGGGAATGAAACACCTCTCTTATGAGGAAAGGCTGAGACACTTGGGTCTGTTTAGCCTAGAGAAGACTGAGAAGGGATTCTATGATTCTACCTCATTAATCCTCATAAATATCTAAAGGGCGGGTGTCAAGAAGGGCCAGACTTTTTTTAGTGGTGCCTAGCGACAGAACAAGGGGCAACGGGCACAAACTAGAACACAGGAAATTCCATCTCAACATGAGGAAAAACTTCTTTACATTGAGGCTGACAGAGCGCTGGAACAGGCTGCCTGGAGAGGTGGTGGAGCCTCCTTCTCTGGAGATATTCAAAACCCACCTGGATGCATTCCTGTCTAACCTGCTGCAGATGGACCTGCTTTGGCAGAGGGGTTGGACTAGATGATCTCCAAAGGTCCCTTCCAATCCCCACCATTCTGTGATTCTGTGATTCTAATGCACAAATAGGAAATACAAAGGAGTATTCAGAGGAATTATCTGTGAAGTATGCATTGAGAGTATATTTTTGTTTTGCACTGGAAATTTGATCCTAACAGCTTTATTCCGGTTTAAGGAACAAAAACATACATGGTGATGCACGAATCAGTTGAGATGTGCTGCTTTCGGTTAGCACAAAGTCACAACAAACTCCTCACAAATCACTAAATACTCCAAAAATGGCAGAATATTGAATACACATGGAGGGAGGAAAAAAAAAGACAAAAAAAGCCATAGCCTTTTTATAGATTATTTTCAAACAGAAAGAAAGCCAAACCTTTCCAAGAAAGATATTAATCACAAGTTGTTTGTCCAGCTCCAGGAATCTCAATAGTAATAAGCTTGGCTTTCAGCTTCAGATGATCATTTCACAGAATTTGAAGGACAGGTATAAGAAGCATTCTTTCCATTACCTTGTGTTACCTGAGTATGAGCAGCGCAAGTTCTTATATAGCAGCTTAATATCTCCCAATAGAGTAAACAAATTAATAGCTCTGAAAGATGTCTGTCTCATTTGAAATTATTATTGTGGATACAAAAAACCAGAGACCAAAAAGATTTTTCTTTAAATGAAAGTACACAAGGCAAAATAAAATTAATATAAAATTCAGTCAATTTATGGAGTATCTAGTCCCAGATGTTCACCACCAGATGCTGCTTTTTTTCTCTCTTTTCACCTTCCTCTTCATACCTGCTACTAACCAGATATAAATTCCTCCTTCATCCTTATGCTTTCCAGCTTTGTTTTCATCTCTGAATCCTCTGGAGCGATGGACATTAGGCTAGCAAATGTGATGCCCATCTACAAGAAGGGCCTGAAGGAGGATCCAGGGAGCTACAGGCCTCTCAGTTGGACCTTGGTGCAGAGGAAAGTTATGGAGCAGATCATCTTGAGTGTCATCACATGGCACATACAGGACAACCAGGTGATCAGGCCCAGTCAGCATGGGTTTATGAAAGGCATGTCCTGTTTGACTAACCTGATCTCCTGATGTATGACAAGGTGACCCACTTTGTAGATGAGAGAACGGCTGTAGATGTTGTCTACCTAGACTTTAGTAAAGCCTTTGAAACTGTTTCCCACAGCATTCTCCTGGAGAAACTGGCTGCTCATGACGTGGACAGGTGTCTGCTTCCTTGGGTAAAAAACTGGCTGCATAGCTCGGCCCAAAGAGTTGTGGCAAACGGAGTTAAATCCAGTTGGTGGCTGGTCACAAGTGGTGTTCCCCAGGGCACAGTATTGGGGCCAGTTCTGTTTAATATCTTTATCAAAGATCTGGATGAGGGGATCGAGTGCACCCGCATTGAGTTTGCAGATGACACCAAGTTGGGCAGGAGCGTTGATCTGCTTGAGGGTAGGAAGGCCCTGCAGAAGGATCTGGACAGCTTGGATCGATGGGCTGAAGCCAATTGTATGAGGTTCAACAAGGCCAAGTGCCGGGCCCTGCACTTGGGTCACAACAACCCCAGGCAACACTACAGGCTTGGGGAAGAGTGGCTGGAAAGCTGCCCAGTGGAACAGGACCTCGGGGTGTTGGTCGACAGCCGGCTGAATATGAGCCAGCAGTGTGCCCAGGTTTGTCAAGAAGGCCAATAACATTCTGACTTGGATCAAAAATAGCGTGGCCAGCAGGACTAGGGAAGTGATTGTCCTCCTGTATTCAGCACTGGTGAGGCCCCACCTCGAATACTGTGATCAGTTTTGGGCCCCTCACTACAAGCAAGACATTGAAGTGCTGGAGGGTGTCCAAAAAAGAGCAACAAAGCTGGTGAAAGTTCTAGAGCGCAAGTGTTATGAGGAGCAGCTGAGGGAACTGGGGTTGTTTAGTTTGGAGAAAAGGAGGCTGAGGGCAGACCTTATCACTCTCTACAACTGCCTGAAAGGAGGTTGTAGCAGGGTGGAGGTCCTTCTCTTTTCCTTGGTAGCAAGTGATAGAACAAGAGGAAATAGCTTCAAGTTGCAGCAGGGGTGGTTTAGGATGGATATTAGGAAAAATTTCTTCAATGAAAGTGTTGTCAATCATTTGAACAGGCCACCCAGGGAAGCAGTGGACTGACCATCTGTGTTGGTATTTAAAAAATGTTTAGACGTGGTGCCTGGGGACATGTTTTAGTGGTGGACTTGGCAGTGCTAGGTCAATGGTTGAACTCAATGGTCTTAAAGATCCTTTCCAACCTAAATATTTCTATGATTCTATGATTTTGTGATTCTATGAGTCTTCTTTTTGAACTTTTTGCTACTTAAAGATGTAGCTGTTATACAGAGCTCAGTCTGGGGTACTAAACAATAGCTCAGACACAAAATTTTGTACACAAAACAAAGAACCAATCCTTCAGTGTGAGGATGTTTGAATCTTGCAGTAGAATGCTCAGATCTGGCAAAAGCCATTATTTTACGCCATAGTATATCCAGGAATTACATGTGTGATTTTTCAGAAGCAAATCTTGATGTCTGCTGTCTTGTTCATCTAAAAATTAAGCATCTAGAGTAAACTTTTGATATTCAAATGAGAGACAAAGTCTTCTCTGCAAGATCATTCAGTTTATCGGGATTTTGAGAGTTGAAGTGTAAGGAAACACCTATGCTAGCCTATATGTCTTGAAGCTGGACATGCAAGTCTGATCAAATGACTCTTAACAGTTTCCTTAACTGTTAATAGAGGAAAAAATGCCCTCAGAAGGCAATAATTTTACTCTAAAATAAGTGTATAAGATAAATCAGATGAATCACCTTCTAAAAATATTTATTTCTATTCGTTGGCTAAGAAGTGAGCTTAAAGTTACTACTGGAACTTTAATGCATAACTATTAGAAGCCTGAAGTTGGTTGGGATGAATCCCACTCTAAAATACATTGTCTGAATTTTCCTTAGAGGTATTTTTTTCCATTGGTTCTACAATGGGTTTAGACAATTAGCTTTACACAGATACTTAATTTTCAGGTGACCAAATTTAGATGAACCAAATCACATCCAAAATGAAGCTCAGATTTTAAATGCACCGGTCATCTTCACTACATGTAGAAAAAGAAAGGAGAGAAAAAAGTAAATTAAGCATGTTACATAGTGTTCCATACTGTCCAGTCAGAATTCATGTCACGATATGTCTCTATAATAAAAATATAGATCCCCAAAGCATAATAATACAATCAATGTACATTTTGCTTCAAGTGGGAAGTTTCCCCAGCCTTGTATTCTTTAGAAGGCATTGTACAAAAACAAATCCTCATTAAAAAATACTGAAATAGTACATCCACTGTATCAGGGTTTACATACCTATGACACCGTTAATAGTCGGTGCTTGGCATCAAGACAGAGGAGACCAGCATTACTTGTGTCTGACGGGAACTGTGCAACATTCAGTAAGTTCAGCACCTCAGCAAAAGAAGTATGAACATTTTTTTTTCATTAAAAAGGAATTAAATCTTCATTCATGAATTACAGCTTGTCATGATGCATCTAATGTATCTTAACTTGTTCTCAGTGAGCAACTTGAAAAGATTTCTAACAGTTTTGGATTAGGTCAGTAGAGCCTCCATTTTAAAATGACAGCTTGGTGCTGTGTCTGCCGTCTTCCCAGCTTCCACCAGGTTTTCAGGACAGTGATGCTGGCTTTCTTTTTCTCTTTCTTTCTTTCTTTCTTTCCATCTTTCTTTCCTTCTTTTCTTCCTTTTGGGGATTGGAGGAGGGGAATCTGCCACAATAAACTAGAAAAATCCATTCTGTCAAATTGCATGCCCTGCTGCTTCATCACCATTATTATACTGAGGTTTTACATTAAAGTACCCTGGATTTTAAATTGAAAGTCAAATATAATTTGCCACTAGAAGCATGAAGTGAGTGACTAGAAAAGCTGATAGCTAGGCACAGCATGACAAATTGGTATCTATCTAATAATGAGCCTTACAAGGTCATGGATCACTACGAACCTCTCAGTTTTATGTAAGTAGAACTGGACTACATTGTGTCAATTGTTGTTTCAGGGGAAAGGGCAATATGTTTTAGATTGGCCCATACATTTTCAGAGCTAAAGCTAGACAGGTACAATAAGTCCCTTTTTGATAGAAAAAAAAAA
>VFFE01007639.1:1079274-1094154 GCA_008921705.1 Burhinus oedicnemus | reverse complement strand
TGGTGCAGAGGAAAGTTATGGAGCAGATCATCTTGAGTGTCATCACATGGCACATACAGGACAACCAGGTGATCAGGCCCAGTCAGCATGGGTTTATGAAAGGCATGTCCTGTTTGACTAACCTGATCTCCTGATGTATGACAAGGTGACCCACTTTGTAGATGAGAGAACGGCTGTAGATGTTGTCTACCTAGACTTTAGTAAAGCCTTTGAAACTGTTCCCCACAGCATTCTCCTGGAGAAACTGGCTGCTCATGACGTGGACAGGTGTGTGCTTCCTTGGGTAAAAAACTGGCTGGATAGCTCGGCCCAAAGAGTTGTGGCAAACGGAGTTAAATCCAGTTGGTGGCTGGTCACAAGTGGTGTTCCCCAGGGCACAGTATTGGGGCCAGTTCTGTTTAATATCTTTATCAAAGATCTGGAAGAAGGGATCGAGTGCACCCGCAGTGAGTTTGCAGATGACACCAAGTTGGGCAGGAGCGTTGATCTGCTTGAGGGTAGGAAGGCCCTGCAGAGGGATCTGGACAGCTTGGATCGATGGGCTGAAGCCAATTGTATGAGGTTCAACAAGGCCAAGTGCTGGGCCCTGCACTTGTGTCACAACAACCCCAGGCAACACTACAGGCTTGGGGAAGAGTGGCTGGAAAGCTGCCCAGTGGAACAGGACCTCGGGGTGTTGGTCGACAGCCGGCTGAATATGAGCCAGCAGTGTGCCCAGGTTTGTCAAGAAGGCCAATAACATTCTGACTTGGATCAAAAATAGCGTGGCCAGCAGGACTAGGGAAGTGATCGTCCTCCTGTATTCAGCACTGGCGAGGCCCCACCTCGAATACTGTGATCAGTTTTGGGCCCCTCACTACAAGCAAGACATTGAAGTGCTGGAGGGTGTCCAAAAAAGAGCAACAGAGCTGGTGAAGGTTCTAGAGCGCAAGTGTTATGAGGAGCAGCTGAGGGAACTGGGGTTGTTTAGTTTGGAGAAAAGGAGGCTGAGGGCAGACCTTATCACTCTCTGCAACTACCTTAAAGGAGGTTGTAGCAGGGTGGGTCTTGGTCTCTTCTCCCAAGTAACAAGTGATAAAACAAGAGGAAATAGCTTCAAGTTGCAGCAGGGGAGGTTTAGGATGGATATTAGCAATGAAAGTGTTGTCAATCATTGGAACAGGCCACCCAGGTAAGTGCTGGAGTCCCCACCCCTGGAGGTATTTAAAAGATGTGTAGATGTGGTGCTTGGGGACATGTTTTAGTGGTGGACTTGGCAGTGCTAGATTGGACTCAACAATCTTAAAGGTCTTTTCCAACCTAAACAATTCTATGATTCTATGACATTTACTGCCCGCCGTGCTACCAGTGCCCTGTAGAAGGCTGCAATCCTGACACAAACTCTAACACTGGCAGGCAATTAATTGATGGAGGATATACTGTCCCAGGGTGCTCGAGCTCACTGTGGAGCGGCAGGAGGACAGCTCAACAGCAGGAAAGGAACATCTCCTTGTACTTATTTAAGCTCTGAAATAAGAAAGAAGAATAAATCTGAGACCAGTAGGCAGTTGCACCTTCTGCTGCCCTGTAAATTATATTCTTGCCAGGCCATTTTGTAAACTCTTTCAGTTTCCTGAGAGATTTCCTGATGGGTCACAGTACTGGAAGTGACAGCTACAGCTATTGGAAATAATGGTCCATAGCTGCAGTGAAAGAGAATTAATGACAGCACTTTTTATTCAGGATAACAGCCTGGTAATCCGTATCATCACTTCAGAGTGAGTTCATACAACAAAACCAAACAAGCATATAGACAGTTTGGGCTGCGAATAAAATAAAAATATCTCTTTTTTTCTCACATTCTATCATCATTATTTTCCATTTTTTCTTTCCTTTTGGGAAAGCAAAATGGTACAGATAAAGCTAAGTGGATCTGAATAAGAATCACCACGTTGCACTACTGTAGGTGTATCTCAGAAAAAACCCCTTTCCATGGCCAGTGAATAGTTGTGGGATACACTGCTGAAGACCTAAACTTTTTCCTACAGGAGAAGTAATATCAAGATGTGTTCTTTACAGAGTCTTAGCAGTGATTTCAGTCTTGATCTGAAAATAAGAAAATAATTCTCCATGATGCTTTTTCAATATTGCTTTTGATCTCCTTTGGTATCTCTCCTACAGGATGTATCAGATAATTCGGTAACATGTTATCACCTGTGTAATGCTCTGCTTCTGATGCACCTGACTAAACTGTGTTCCTGCAGACACTTCAGGTGAAGGACAAGTCTGGTTTAAATGCAGACAAAAGAAACCACAATATTGTCTCTATCAGGAAATTGCAAAGGTGTAGATCATATCTCCCTTGTTGTCTTGTGTCGTGCCCACAAAGTTATGGAATATATAGCACGAGTGGGATTTGACTTGAAATTAAGGTGTCTTTAGCTGGGTGTCATCTGTCACCTATATCTTTAAGCTCCCATTATGCTGAGCAGGGATCAAGGGCTCCTGTCAAGTGTTGCTGTTCATACAGGTATCTGATTCCTTTTAAAATGGTTTAGGGTACCTGTGATAGCTTCAAAGACTTGGCAAATATGGCAGAACGCACCCACAGGAGAGAAAAGCTTTGCTAGACCAGCAGCCCAAAGGCTTCTCAAACAGCTCTAACTGGCCGTGTTCAAGCAGCTAAATTGCAACCCAGGTTGACAGTCAGCAGAACCATTTTCTAGGCTCCTTTATCTCTGTGGCTTAAATTTCTGCTGACTGCAACGTGAGTTAAGACACAAAGCTCATGTTTAGTGGTTCAAATCTCCAGGTGAATCCTTTTCAGTTTCTCTAACTGGTAAAGAAGAGTCCTGTGGAGACAGTTGAATTAGCTCTGTACAGGAAGCAGTTTTGATAAGAAAAGATCAAGCCCAGGTCCTGGGTCTAGTCAGCCTGGGGGGTTGCCCTGCAGCATGGCCATCCTCCTTCCCCCTCCAGCAGCTCTGTCCATGGATCTCTGCAGAGAGCTGTGAGGAGCAGGGCAGCCTCTCCAGGCATAGGAAGCATTTTGATAAGGTACCTACCCAGTGCTACCAATTTTTTCTCTCTCATTCCCAGCCACACACATCTCATTATGCTTTGACATTATTGTTGTTATCTGATTTTCAAAAGTTTTTATTTCATAGGTAATTTGCAACATTTAACTTAAATAACTTGGAAGCCATAACAACTAGCGAGTAAAGCAAAAGAATATCTGCATAACTTGTTTGTTCCTCATTAAACAGCCAATTCCTTGAAGATTTATTATTATTAAAGCTAAAATGATCCAAGTATACCAACTGCATTTGGGGTTGTAAACTCTTCGTCAAGTTTCAGTCAAATACTAATGGAAATGTCCCAGACTAGAAATCAGATAAAAGAAAGTTAATAAAGGAATTTCTCAGAGACCCTTTGTAAAATGGAGACCTAATGAAGGAAGGAAATGATTCAAAATAGACATAAAAATTAATGATAACTATCTGATGCTATTTAAACAGACAATAACCATCAATAAAAATGAAGTTTTAACAAATGTGTTTCATCGCAAAAATATATTAACCACTTTTCACAGTCTGGAACCTTCATCAATCAATAATAGATAATATTTACTCTCTCCTGGTAGGGAGCCTTTTTTATATTTTTAATGGAATACATTTAATGTAGGTAACCATAGTTACAGCAGAATTTCAGAATGAGTTTTGTTTTATCATAATCGCCGCATATTAGTATATAAACAGCTGAACTCCATCTTCCACTGGTAGCACTAATTTGTGTCTAGAGACGATTCTCTCCCCTCAGAAAATCGAACAACAGCTTAAAATATGCTGTAAGTTTGTGGTCCTCCCCAGAGGGAGTGGAAAGTTTCTGCAAGTCAAGCTGTTTTTTGTTTAGAGTGTGGGACTGCTGGGATTGGTAGCAGAGAAAGGTGAAGCTGTGAAAATCCATCACCAGCAGCAAAGGGAAATTAAAAGTGTTCCCTACCCCACCCCAGACATGTTGAATTATAACCATATTACTTCCCATCACTATTGTTTCTGAGCAGACCTGAACACTAATGAATTTGGCTGGGATTTTTACAGAACCCTAAGAGAGTTCGGAAACTAACAAGGAATGCAACATAGGCTCTATAAAGATCCCAGCTTTTATCATCATAGTGTTTTCTAACATAGGAAACTATTGTTCCCAAGTCACAGAGGCTAGGAAAGAAGAGCTGCTTCGTCATGGATCCCTTATTCATCCCCATAAAGACTAATACTCCTCAGATAACTGCTTTATTCTTTAGAGAGAAGAGTTGTGAGAGTAATTTTTTCCAGTGTGAATTATAGGATTTTTAATCTCTCCCAGAAATATTAAAAGGCAGGAGATGATAGCATCACAGAAAATGTGAGTACAAGGTAGAAATCGAACCCAGAAACTTAAAAGCCTAACTGAGATCTTAACTACTATCTCAACTGCTCCCTGTGAGGGAGGACATGCAGGACTTCCATTGCACTCCCGTATTACTCCACGTTGAGAAGTCAAATGAAACTTCATATGATACTTACACCAAAGTGCTTGAAAAGCAGATATGCCTGAAATGGTGACTGTTATGATTCCCCGAACAGAAGAAAAATCTTGCAAGACTGGTCAGTGACTAACAGCCCAACAAGATTTTTTCTGTTTCTTTAAAATGCCATGATCCTGCAAATAAAATGCGAAGGGAAAGACAGTATGTCATATACAGTATGGAAGGACAAGAAGCTAATGTCAAGTCAAAGATTGCCTTCTCCAGTGTGACAGCAATTGCACGGATCAGTGGATCCCAAGAGATAGTAGTCTTAAACATGCTACAATTTAATGACTACAGTTTTGTAACTGAAGATGACTCGAGTGGCACATTGCATAACTGAAGCACTGAAAAAAAGCACAGTAACTTAATAATACCTGTTTTTTCCCTCATAGTCATGAAGGGAAATCTTTTTATTACCACTACAAATGACAAATTACTTTATAAAATCAAAGTAAATTCATCTGGTAGCTTTTCACAGAAACTTAGAGAAAACATCTTTTCATATCATGTTCTTTACTGCTTATGTTTTGGGGATCAGTGTTATCAAGACAATGAATTAAGGCTTTACACTTATTGGTTTTATTCCTGCTCCAGTCTAGGAGGGACATATCTTCATAATCTTCACCCTTGAGCTTTTATGGACAGGAATGTCCAAGAAAATATTTTTTTTTCCTTTTGAACGTGAACTTAGTAGATGTTTACACATCAGTATTCTCATCTGATATGCTCCCTCCTCCATAAAAGAGCAAGGCGAGGTGGTTCACCCAACCCTTCACACCCTAGTAGGTTCAAAGGGTCTCGCACACAAAAAAATTTCCTCACACAATTAGAAATACTGAATACTTTAACTGGAATCCAGACCTATCCACAGATCATCTGGGAAGAGAAAAAAGCGTGACATCTGTTGGATAAACTGTTATTTTTACCTCATCCAGCTCCAGTTTGGGGCCCATTTACTTTATGGTTAGAGTTACAGCTGGCAGAATAAGTGATTTTTGTCATGCGTTGGAGAAGAAGCAGGTGCTTGTGCCCACCAAGGGTGCCTGTTTATTGCTTTTAATGCATCTTTCGATGTCTGGTTCATTTTTCTCCCATTATCCACTCATGCCTTTCATCTGGTAATATAAGATACTAACTGCAAAAGTGCATCATGAGACCGAGTAAGATTTATGTGTGATAGTGTACGAACACACAGAAAAACTCAGTTTTTATCCCCAAATCTTTTAGCAAAAGTAGACAAGCTCAAGACAAAGGATGGGAAGAAAAAAAAAGCAGTGTCTTGTCCAAGATAACATGAGAACAGAGACCAGTCTTATTCATCCCATATATTTTTTATAGACAGTTTTATGGTGACTTTTTTCCGAGTACCTTTGATTAATGTATTTGTTACCAGTTTTCTCTTTTTACTCCACATGAAAAAGAAGGACAAAGTAAACCCTTAATTTAATGCTCTAGACATGAACCAGAGTACTTCAGTGCAGGAGCTGAATTTGCAACATATGAGAGAGAAAGTGAAATTTTCAATATTGCTCAGCAATTGGTATCCTGCTCTCTAAAAGTTTAGCCCTTTGTTTTGAGACCCAAATGAGACACGGAGCACCACAGAATAAATCTAGAATCTAGAGTTTAATCTTGGCCATTAACGTGCAGAGAATTGGTGTCCCCCACTGACTCCTTACACAATCAGGGCTCTCACCCACATCACGGGTCTTCTCTGAGTTTGTCAGGACTGAGCTCCTATTTCATAGTACATGTTTTTTACCCAATTTTCTTCATACATTTGTTCTCTCCTATAAATTCTCCTTCTTTTCTTACAGCACCTGTGTGCTTTAATGTAGACTATACCAGTAACTGATTTGCTACTTATTTCCTTTCTTCCTCAGCCCTGCACAACAAAAATAGAGAGATGAAGAAATAAACACTTGTAAGCAAAGAATCACAAGTGTGTCGAGAAGGCACTATTAGTAAGAGATGGGGGAAGGGGGGGGGGGGTGTCCTTTAAGAGGCATTGAACCATTGACCTTAAGAGTTTTCTATTATGGTCCAGAGAGAAGTCGCTAAAGCACCTCACCACAGGAAAGAAATGAGAAATTTTGAGGGCTATTGAGCACCGAATTCTTGTGGTGGCTCAGCAAAATGTTACTTAGAACAGGTGTTCCTGTAATTGTGATACATTCGGGAAGTTTACAGTGTTCAATAGCCCCCCAAGACATACTAATGCCTCTCTAATGTCTCTAGAAATAGTATGCTGGACTGTCAAAGAGTACAGAATAAAACCTCTCTCAAGTCTGGTTGAAAATATTTGCAATTCAGAGTATGTTTCTATAGCGGGCTTTTTCCAGAAATAAGGAGTAGGTTTTGGATCAGGCCCCAAAAGATCCCATCTTAGTGCAAGAGACTTTTATTATTTCAAAATGTTTGAGGCTACTGTCCTGGAACCTTAACCTTTCTCTTCTTGAACAGTAAGGGAGAGCTTTTATTTTTCAAGCAAAATCTTGGCTATTTGAGAGATCAACCCGAAGGACAGGAAATCCCCCATAGGATAGGTGTAATTTTAAGGCTCTAGGCCCATACATAGTGAGAACAGTTGGGAAGCAATCTTTCCCACAGTTTTAAATCCAGATGCTATTATTATAGCATAAACATAATATGGCCAATTTGCAATTTCAATTAACAATAAACTATAACTATTTAATAAAAATGGAAAACAGATGGCAAAAATAAAATAAAATGCCCGTGGCTATCAAATTTGCTCAAATTAAATGGAGGAGCAGGAAAGAAAAGCACATTCAATAAAAAAAGGAAAGAGTTACCAACCCTGAGGAAATTTGGGAGGACTAGAAGAGAGAAATGACCAGAATGCATTCTCCCAAAGTAACTTAAGCATTTTTGTACACTTAGATTCAGTACTTCTGTACTGGAACTTTGACAAATTCTGCGAATAGGAACAAATATACAGAAAATGAGAAAAGTTTTGTGAAACAATGTGGCAAGTGACACAGGTAGGTATCGTTAAGAGTTCAGCACCATAGGAGGTACATGAATCATCGAATGGGCTACGATCTTTTTATATGTCAAAAAGAAAATTTGATTAAATGTGGAGGAAAAGGAGACGGTTGGGTTTTTCACAGTGTCAAATATGGAGGCTTCTTTTTTTGTACTTCAAGTGAAGCAGGTATTTGAAACCCTGACAACCTGCAGTGGGAATGAACTGTAAATAGGCATGTAACACAACAAGGTCACAGCTTTTGACCTCTATAATTATCCAGGGATATTTTACTAGCTGCAAACCATTTTCTTTCAAAGAAATGATTCAGCATGGAATTGAATTCAATATGTCATTTCACGCTAGACCTGGGCAAACTATTCTTGGGAAACATTTTAGCTAATAAATTAGAGCTTTTTTTTGGTTGGCAGACTATTAGTAAAAATATTATGATCCCCATAAATGTGTTCATTTTCTTTAAATCATTGAAGCACTTTGTACAAACATTTTTCAATCAGCTTGCCTGTTGCAAACTTTTCATGTAATTATGTCCTTGATTATTCAGTGTGCGTTCTTTGTTATTCAAAAGGTGTGACTGGCCATCTCAGTTTCATGGTAGTTTCCCTCACTTTTTGCCTGAAGGTCTAAATGTCTGTAAATGGCGTGGGACAGTAGCTGGGGCAAATAGCAGATATCTGCATTCATAAGCAGGTGGGTTTGAGTTTGTATGTTTATTGGTAAATGAATGGAGAAGAGCCATTCCCAAATTACCGTGCAAAGAGGAACACGGACCAAATATTCAGTACCAGTTTAACATGTGTCCTTTTAGCAGGTTTAACATGTGTCCGTTTAGCCCAGTGAGGCACCTGAATCTCACACTGTTGTGGACCCACAGCCCTTCTTCCTATTTAAGACAAGCTAGGATGTTTTGCTGTTAATCATATCTCCCCCCAAGGACTACTCCCTTTGGCAGTGAACACAGCTGAATTGAAAAGCAATTCAGGACTTGCCAGAATGCCTGTCAGTTTCTCCCACATTTTCCAGGCTCAATTTCAGACAAACAGTACCATGATGATATAGCAAGTACTCAATACCAACACTTCAAGCCTCAGCAGAGAGAAACAGAACTGACGGTAAGACCCTTAATCAGGATGCATGAACAAGCAACAATTCAGTTTACTCTTGTAGAGCTGTGCTGAGACAAATAAATCTTTCCATAAAGCTACAGAAGCTGAGCTAAAAAAAAAGCTGACCCATTTTGAGCCCATAAGTTCAGATAAACCAGACCTGAAAGCTTTCCTGTAAAACTCAAAATCTCACATTCTCACATTTTCCAAGTAATACATTGCTCCTTCTGAGCCCTTTTTTTCATTGTGGTGGTTATGACTTTAGTTGCTGTTTCAGATAATCCTTCAACATCACACCTAAACCGATGACAAAAAGACAGACACAATTCTAGCCAGTCCCATCACAAGGGATTACATGACCAGCTGTGATTTTACCCTTCGGCTCCACACACAACTATTACAGAGCTCAGAGAGGAGCTCTGCTCTCCTATAGACCTCTGATCCTTCAAAGTTTTTCACTGTCCAGTACCCTAGACTTCCTTCTGTGGACCCTGTCCTGAAATGTCCTCTCCCCCGATTGGGTCACCTGTAAGGAGAGGAGATGTAACCTGAGCCTGTAGATGGGGAGAGACATAGCTGGACTTCAATGCTAGGCATGACCCTTGTGTGAGCTGGGTAGTTGTGTCTCTTAAAATGCAGTCTGCAAGCTAAAGAGACACCGTGCCAGCTGACACACGACTGGTGTTCAAAACATGAGTCTTAAGAGCTTGACATATATGCTACATTACTCCCTGCAGCCTCCATTTTAAACTCCTATTGGAATAGGTACCAGAAATTAATTTAGGGATTCCAGTTTTCCAAGTTTTCCCTCACTCTATCTATCGATTTCAACCTCAGCTACAGCCAGTGGGCAGCTTTACATGTTGGCAAAGCCAGATGCTGCCCAGGGCAACAGGGTGCTGAATGCTGCAAAATCCCATCACCACGAATACTCACAGAATTTTCCACTACCTTATTCCTTGGTGAGACTTTTAAAAAGAAAAAGTAGTAACTCTGGGTGTCTGGTCTAACAAAGCTTCTCTTCCTGTTCTGCACTCTCTGCGCTGGATACTTGACTAGATGAGAGCAAGGCAAACACTTACATTTCAATTATGGTAATTTAAGCTGAGAAAAGTTGAATTATAAAGTAATGTCATAATACCGTAATTACCCTAGAACTGTGCCCCATGTTTAACAATAGCTGTCTGCAGTGCCATTAAAATAATGACTTTCAGATTTGCCAAGTCTTTTATTATGAGAAATCCTGGCCACAAAAATCTTTAAGACCATTTTTTCAATTGGTGTAAATTGGTGTACCTCCAGCGAAGTCACTGCATGAAGATATGACCTTTATGCTCAAAGGACCCAAAATGTTCAGCAATTAGGTAAGCAGACAGTGCTCCAGTAACATCTGATGTTATGACACATGGCTTAAATTTGTTCAGAGAAGCAGAAGTTATTTAAGTTGATATATTTAGAAGTACAGAAAAGTGTGAACTAAATGTATATCTTGTATGGGGTACCTTCCTACCTATTTAGACCTGTTGCAGACCCACAAGAACAACTGGCAGAAGGGAAATGAAAGAAAAAGAAGAGAGAGAGCGAGAAAAAAAGAGAGGCTGAGAAACAATTTATGAATGTCATGAGAAAATCATCACTTTTAATTTACACATTGACAACTACAAAGAATCTGCACAAGGAAAACACCTCTGTCTAAGGTAGGCTGGTATCCAGCTAAACTCCCCGTTAGTCCACAAAACCTTCAATTCCATTAATATTTCTTTGCGGCATTCTCAGTAGGGGAAGGCTATAAGGACTTCTGTGATGCAGCCTTTCCTTCTGCAAAAGAAGTTTCCTCCTCTGCTCAGTCCCCTGTTACCATAAAATCAGCCGGTGCCACTTGTGGTGAAACCATGGATCTGCCTGATTTGTCTTTTATTTAGATCTCCTCAACTCTTACTTGAAACTAGCTAATGGATTTAACAGATGTTGAGGAGAAGAGAGTCTGACAAACTAGTGCAAACACAAAGCCCTCATTTTCTTCAGATGTTAGACTGAAAATCACTTCCTTGCTTCTACTCTTTTTCCTCTACTTAGTCAACAGAGTCATTGATCTCAATGTATTGGGCATTTACTCCACTGCTCACTCCAAGAATTTAAGTTAAACTTCCACAAGCTTAAACATTAGATTCTATATTTTAGTTTTAGATATTCCTACTTGGGCAAAACTTGTTCTGCACCTAATTTTAATATAAGAATGGACATAGAGAGTGACAGCCAACATCTACCTAGCCAAACATCTTCAATGCAAGCTGCAAAACTTTACATCTCTTTTATTGATTCAGTCTTCCATTTGTAAATAGAGGCCATTTGTTATACCAGCATACAATTTTGTAAAGTTTAAACATTACACCAGCAATGTAGTTCACAGTTGGTTTGTATGTACCATCTGGGTTTTGTATATAAAAAGAGGTACCTAGTCTTAATTTTGGAAGCGTTTGCAGGAGGATCTATTATATGCTGTGCTGGTTTAGTCTGCTTCATGTTTGGAAGGTAATAATTCAGTAGTATTTCTAGGACTTGGCAGTTGGCGTGCCATCTGGGGTGGTAAAGACTCTGCATATGGGAGACGGTATGGTCCCAAATATTTTATCTCTCTACCAGCCTTCCCACTAAAGGAAACTTTCACTTAAAGAAGCAAAATTCATTACAAGTGTAGTATGCTGCCACGAAGGTGAAGGGCAAAGAAACATATATAGTGTGTATCTACTCATGCAGTATTTCTCCCTCACAATACACTTCTAATATGGCACATAAATTTTGCTTGTAAACAACCTAATAGTATTTTTCTCAACTTCCTCCCATTGTTTGTATTTATACTTTTCTGCATCACACAAAACTCCTCTCCATCCTGGAGATCTGTACTCCTTTGATGTTTGGAGATTACCAGGTACCCTTCTATTTGTTAGTTAAGCATAAATGGAGGGCTACGTTATCAGGTAGTCTAAGCGCCTCCATATTGATTACTAAATTCACGGCAGACAAGTATTTCAATATATGTGCAGATTCAGTGGTTTTAATCTAGCCCATTATAGCTTATCCATTTTAATCTTTCTTCACTGCATCTGACCATTTGGCTATCACTTCAGCTTCTTATAGTTCCTTCTTTAATCATTCCAAGAACCCAGTTTTATACTTTGAGTGCCAGAGCTCTATAGACTAGGTCTGTTTCTGTGCTCAAAATTAAACTACTCTTCTGAGATATTACTGTATTGCCTTATTCCATGAGGCAATAATACATATGCACCTATAACTTCACTTGCCCTTTTTGTTGCCCTTTCAAGTTGTGCCCATTATCTGCCACAATTATATGTTATTCTCTCATAATTTCCAGATTGTTAAATACTTGTTCAATATTTGCTTCAAATTATACCAGCAGCGGTGCCTTGCAATTTTATCATTTATTTATTACTTTATCACATCAATCTGTGATACATTGTATTATTCTTTCCCCATAAAGACATTCAAAGCTCCTCCCAATTTATGTCATGGGTTAATGAGCTGACTCATTCTCCTTTCCAAAGCAGGAATTAAGATGTTAAACAAGTCTTGATTTAGTACCAGCATTGCAGCAAATGACTATGTATCTCCCTTCAACTTGATCCATCAATATTCTTTGTTTATGGCCTTTAAGTTAATCTTCAATCTATGCAACAGTCCACATATTTGTCAATTTGAATTAATTGTATGAGATTTCATGGATGCTATATCAAATGCTTTACTGAAGTCAAACTATATTAGGTCTGCCATTTTCTTTTTATTTGCTTATTTGGTAATGCTATCAGAAGAAGCAATCAAATTTGTCTGATAAGATTTATTCTCATAAATCATGCTGCTTATTACTCATGGTTCTCTTATCCTCTGGGGGCCATGTTGTGCCTGTAAGGGACAGTTCTTCCGTACATTGACTCTGATTTAACTACTAGCCCCTCGAAAAGAAAACTCATTGAGCAATATGTTACTCTTGGGGCCTAGTACTAGGTTAGGGATCTGTTTCAGCACTAGTCTTTTCAGCAACACTCTTTTATATTTATTTCAGTGAACTTTAGGTTAAATCATTGTACCAAAGGTTGAGTTATTTCTCCTATGTATTATGTATCACACTGTGTTTTTTATTGTGGGTTAAAGAAAACCAGCAATACAAGAAGAATCAAGAGGCAAAGCACACTGTGTCCCTTTTGTGAATGACAGAAAAACATCAGTCATTTCCAGCTAACAGACTCCTAGCATTTAGAAAGGTTCATTGCACAAGGAATAAAATCGTAACCATTGCATATGCTGTGGGTTGTTCATGGCCACTGCTGTTGTAGTTGCCTTCCTTTTAGCTGATACAGCAGAAATTAAACAAGAGACCTCCAACATGGAAATAGATTAAACAAGATACTTTATAAAGCCAAACTCCATAGCTAGACCTGTTAACATGCTAACATGATCACAGCTTCTGCATTTTGATTTTCAATAGACAGCGTCTTTCCAGGGAGACATCTTCACTGCCTGTTACTCTGGAAATGTTACTGCTGTCCTATTTCTAAGACGACAGAAGAACAACAAATCACAACTAATCCCCCAGTAAAACTGAAAGTCCTCTGTAAAAAAGTATTATGGCCACTGGTCTGGCCAAATGAAGCACATGGACTGTTTGGGTTAGTTCTGCTGAATTTCATCTTCTGCTTTGGGTCAGAACAGCTGTCACCCAACAGGGCCCTCCAGCTACCCATCAGCGCCACATGTTCCTAAAACATGTTTCTCCCAGTTTCACACTTCTGCCTCCACCATACACCTTCTAGCCGTTGCCCTTAATAGATACATCTTTCTTTCTACAATGAGTTTCCACTTCTCACGGTTTTTCAATTCTCCTGTTAGGTGAGACAGATGAGAAAAGAAGCAGATACTCTGTCTTACCCAGCCTCAGACATCTAAAGGCTAGGTGATGAAGCCCAAATTTCTCCTCTAGGCTCCCCTTATTGCCAGAAGTCCTTCTAGCTTCTAGCAGACGATCTGATCTGTCCCAGAGGCCTATTTAGCAATAAAATAATCTCTGTCTAGAGCTCAACATCTCCAAAAGATGATATCCATCTATTCCACCACAGTGATGCAAAGGAACTTAGAACAATGAAGTACATTTTAGATGCCAAAGTTATGGTACATGAATCCTACATAGTGTCTCATAAAGGCACATAAAAATAATGTCATAAGACAAACTGATAAAGGTCTTTGTGTCCCAGAAGAGCAACTCCTAGTAAATGATCTCAGCTGAGTGTAAGTCTCAAATGACAACATTTGCCAGCTGCACAAATTCCGTGGATATGTCATTAAGGGATGATGTTATCAGGCCATTTACCTCATGGTATAAATACTCATATCTCTATCAATTCCACTAGGACTCTATTGATTAATACTTGCTGAGAAACGATTTGAATGTTTCAAATGTTGTAATGGTCTTCTATTAATAACATTACTTCTGGTGTAGGAACACGGCTGTTCCTCTCCTCTTTTTGTTGATGCAGCTGTAAACACAATAACAATTTCATGATTTACGCTAAAAATCCCATTAAATGAACACTTGCTTAAATATTTTTTTAAAACAATTTATAAATCTGTGGGTTTTTACCTCTCTAGAGCTTCAACCTATAAACTGGAATAGTTTGCTTGTCCACAATTTATCCTGAAATTGCGTGTGTGGAACCACAAAATTTCTTACCCTTCTTTTCTCTGTTGCTTTCCCTGTTGTTTTGGTGTTTGGTTTTTTGTTTTTTTTTTTCTATCAAAAAGGGACTTATTGTACCTGTCTAGCTTTAGCTCTGAAAATGTATGGGCCAATCTAAAACATATTGCCCTTTCCCCTGAAACAACAATTGACACAATGTAGTCCAGTTCTACTTACATAAAACTGAGAGGTTCGTAGTGATCCATGACCTTGTAAGGCTCATTATTAGATAGATACCAATTTGTCATGCTGTGCCTAGCTATCAGCTTTTCTAGTCACTCACTTCATGCTTCTAGTGGCAAATTATATTTGACTTTCAATTTAAAATCCAGGGTACTTTAATGTAAAACCTCAGTATAATAATGGTGATGAAGCAGCAGGGCATGCAATTTGACAGAATGGATTTTTCTAGTTTATTGTGGCAGATTCCCCTCCTCCAATCCCCAAAAGGAAGAAAAGAAGGAAAGAAAGA